>JAZGTK010007699.1:0-19084 GCA_036877625.1 Ambastaia sidthimunki
TATTTATTATATTGGGATATATATATATATATATGTGTGTGTGTGTGTGTGTGATTCTTCCAGTCAGTACTTTTAAACTTCTTATCATTTTGTATATTTCTTATGATATGACCCCTTTAGTGTGGCAAATAAAAACAACATTGTCTTACTACACAATGCTTGCTCTGTCCTTCTTTCCCTCTATTATGTATACTCAAAAACAGCATAATGGTGACGCTGTTTTTTATTGGATGACAGATGACAAAAGACAATGAGAGCTGCAGAAAGAGGCTTTGAAACAGAGCTGAGTCACACTTCAGTACAGAAGCGCTACAGAGCCTGAGAGGAAAACAGATAACTAGAAACAAAATAATAACATGTCAACTGTCAGTAGTGTTTTACACTGTAAATGGATGTGACTGATTGGAAAATAGTGCTCAGCAAATGCATTCAGTTGCTTTGGTTACAGCATTAGAAATGAATACACATGGATGGTAGTTCTTTGTACTGACTGTACAACAACATGACATGTCTGAATTATAAGTCTGTTAGTCACTTTAAAGTTGTAGGATGCACACAAGCAAGCTATAAGGCCAAGTTGCACTCTTTGGAAAAGGAACAGCTGGATTTACTGCAACAATGCTGTTTAACTGACCAACAAGCTTGGGCTTGTATGGCCAGCTCCCACGTGTTACATTTTTTCCCCAACCATTCTAGAGAGGTGATCTCCTCATGCAATGACTGCTAGGGAATAAAATACATGCTTGTGAGTGATTACAAAGAAAATGCTATTTTCATTTTCTGTTTAGAAAACACTATATTTCATTCCATTTAATGAAATGTGTGTGCAACAGTGCAAGTAAGGTAGTTAAAAAAAAAGCCTGGTAGTGCACACCGGAAGATTGTAGTTAGGTTGCCCTCAGAAATCATTATAAATGAAACAAAGAATGACCTAACGTTATCCTAATGTTTCAATAGAGTCATCACTATCATGCAAAATTGTTATTGATGGTTTGCAAGGACTTATGAAAGTGATGACTAAGAAAGTCATCAGTTTAACACAACACAAGTGAAATCGCTTACAGTCATGTGAATTGCCCTAATAATTTATCTGACATTATTCATAAAACATCTGAAAAATCACATTCTCCCTGGGTCGAGTCATTACTGAAGCCGACCAGCATGATCTAACACCTCCATAATTAAAATCACATCTCGTGACCGTCTATGGACCGCGCCAGCGCGTTTGCTTAACTAGCACAACGATCGTGCTCATCACAAACAGGCGCGTGCTCGGTAGAGGGTCAAGCGCGCGCACAGACGCGCACATCGAGCGCATGCGCGGTCATTCCGCATCTCACGCAAAAAAACGCAACGCAACAGAGATGCGGTCACACCCCCTCGTCCTATCTCAGTACGCCCCCGAGACCCGTGGGCGAAAAACAATACTTGAGGAGTTTGATGCAGCATGCAACACTAGCTAATACGACACGGAGACTACACGATCTCTCAAATGAACAGTCACCGATAAAAGAGTTGCGTCCTATGAATTCCCAGATTATCAGCAGGTCCTGGATCTAAACTATGGATGAAGACGGTAAGATAAATGCGCACTTAAAGGCGCGATGAACACTGGTGTAACTTAACTTATGACTCTGTCAGTTCTATATTAATATTATTAATATTACTTTAAAGACCGATAAGGTTGTTGTGCTTTTGCGTGTCACCGATTTTGCGAAAGACATTAGGTCATTTTTACAAGGGGTACGCGATAGTGCGGGGGTCGTGCTGCAGTAATAATTGAGAACAAACTGTGCTTGTGTGTTACATTTTGATGCAACGTGTAAAGATTTTGTTTTGAAAAGCACTTTTGTAGAACTATTAAACCAGAGCAAGATATATTAATTACATTTTGATCTAAGATAGAGGCGGATGTTGACACATATATAATACGCTGTATGGCAACCTTGCAAATCAGGTTTCTTTAAAAACTCCGTGAGACCTTGTAGTTTTATAGGTATCCAGGCGACGAGGCATGTTGTATGTTGTTTCCCTACCAGAGCTCAGCAAGGATCAAGTTTGGATACAAGTTTTAATGTTTGAATGAATGTACTGAATATACTGAACAGTGACAATAATGTTTCTTAAGATATATCAGGACATTACTGACAAAACTCAAATCTGTACATACAAATCTGAGACATAATCGATCGTTTATTATAACAAAACATAATCCTTTAGCCCACGTCAGTAGCCTATATGCACTGCAGTAACAATACAGCACAAGCATGCTGCACCTGTTGTTTTGTACAAATGTAATGGCTTGGGAAAAACAATATTGATGGGTTAGCTTAATGATTTGTGGCTGTCTGTCAGGTATGACATTTCCAGTGTTTTATTAGAATAAATGTAAATCCATAAGATTAAAAGCATGAAAAGTACTTTGTAGCTTGTACAATTTTGCTGTACTATTGGGACCACTTTTCTGCAAAATCCGGATGTCTAAATTATGCTATTGATGTGGGCAATAAAGTTAAAAATATTTGTTTTTTATACGGTAACTTGCATGAGTGCCTTAAAATGGAATGGTTTAGGACAACGACACCCTAAGGGTTTAGTGGATTATGCTGTTGTTCTTTCTGATTTAACTTAATAAGCAGTGTAATTTTAGTAATGTGCTGCTAGACTGTTATTGTCTAAATCCATTATCTTTAGTACAATGGCAAATGAGGCCCTCTTTGACCTAGAACAGTGGTTGTCAAACTAGTACATGTACCATTAATGCCTGTATGCATTGTGACAGAAATCTATGCTACTGAAATATTATAAACATTCATTTCAGTTGTCTTTCACTGTTTTGCCATAATTTGTCACATTTAAAAAAAATGCAATATATAGTTTTTTGCATCTGATTTTTGCAGATTTGTTTTGTGCATCTGAACTTGAACATAAACTTGTCTACACTGCAAATGAGCTGTTAATGAATGAAATTAAATATATAAATAAAAATGTGTTGTTATACATACATACTTAGAGTACTTGTCACATTGGGCATGGATATTGTAAGGGGCAATGATAGATGAGGATCAATAGATGAATAGCTATTTGGATGATCTGATATGATTAGACTTCGTACTTGGTGTAAAAAGTTTGAGAAACACTAATATATAGTTGTTTGGAAGCTGATAAAGATGGCAAAACAAAGAGACATTTAGACTCACTTTTGGCACAAGGAGCACTTAATTTCACTCATGGCCTTATAAACTGTCTTTAAGACAGATATGATTTATAGGTACATAGTTAAAGGGTCTCGCAGCTCCACCATAATCCTCTGAGACTTCCTGTTGGGCAAGGAAAGACATTTTATCTCCAATAAATCTGTTTAACTCTCTAAACTCATCCAGCTGGGCTGCTTTCACTAAGATACTCCAGTGCATCCCAATATCCATTGTGTCCAAATATAGCCTCTTTGCCTCATATCGAGCCAAAATAAACCTGCTAGCTCATTTGAGGAATGGCTTGTTTATTCAAGGAGATGAACCTCATGTGAGATTAACTGCTGCTGTTTGCACTTCATTCTTTTGTCATGGAGTTTCAGAGCCGTTCTGTAGCTGAAAGAAATGTTCAGTCTTTGTGCAACTCACAATGTAACGGACATTAAATAGAGCTATTGTAGCTGTGGACTTACAAATGATTCAAAAAATAAATTCACTTCAAATCTTCCTGAGAGCTTTGAGCATGAATAATGGGGAGTCAGTAAGAGGAATCTAGGCTTGTGGTGGACAGGTGGTGATTGACTATAAGAGCAGTCACAGGTTTCAGTCACAGGTACTAGCAGTAATGCTAGGTGTGAAAACCTGCTGCTAAGCCACCTTGCATAATGAAAGAAAGGGAATTGTCAACACCCAGCTTGCCTAAGATGGATGTTCTCTGTTATGTTTAAATCTTAAACTGATGTTAGCCTCATAACTTGAATCTTAATAAACGTAGGATGCATGCTGCATTGTTGTCCATGTTATATTTTGTATTTGGGTAACTTTCTCTTTAAATAACTGTGTTCTCCTAATTTATTGCTAAATGCTGGATAGATGGTCATGTTGATGGGATGTTTCTGTTCTAAGTGATTTAGTGTAATCCAATAATGCATGTAGGTGAGTTATTTACAGTGAAACAGAAATGAAACAGTAATATTTAATGTAATCTGTATGACATTGTTTGTAAATTGAATTTACATGAAAACCAGCAGCAACAGCTTTTATATCTGTAAGTGATGCACTGATAGTGTTGCGTTATGGTGCATCTCTGTTTGGGACCTAGAATGGTGGAAAGTGAGAGATGGTGGGTAAATGTTACCTCACTGAAAAAACACCCACACCCTTAGTCAGCTAAAAGCAGAACCATGGAAAATGACAGTTAAACGGAAGCTGATTTGCAAGCATCTGCCATGAGCGACCGTGTTTTTATAAATGGCTTTTGAAATGTGCGATTCAGCGCTCTTTAACAATTGGTAAGTGGAGAGGTCCAGACAGCATTCAAGAACTGCAACAATCTTGCGACGCAGAGTAGTTATAGGCTATCAGCCATCCACACGAGGCTTCAACTCTGCACAGTCACTCCCGCCGGCACAGACACTAGAGCAGTGCTTCTAAAAGTGGATAAAGTGCTTAGTGCCTGTGGCCCCGAATTGCTCCCAGCAGAGATGTAACACAATAAAGTTATACAAGTCATCCAATCCCAGCAGCATCAATCACTGAACTGCACCAGATCTGATCCGTGATGGAGTTTTATTAGCTTTTATTTCCAGGTTGTAATTTGTACCCGAGATCTTCTTTATGAGGAGATGCCAAAATATACAGCTACTGTCTAAAGCCATTCCTTTTGGGTTCACCAGCACACAACAAAGCGGGTTACGTTGGCTTTTTTATATCTAGAATAAAAAAATCCAGGTAATCCTCAGAAATGTTACCGATATGCCATAACATTTCCGTAATAAAGCATGCGTTTATCTCAGCGACTTGTGCAGATATCAGTGAACCACCTGGTTTAACATCTGAAAGCAGGTCTGTGTATGATTATGTGTCATAAGGACGTGTTGTATTACTCCATTGACTGCACTTTAACTTTGCCTCACAATGTAAAAAGTTATAGTTTGCTTGGTTCAGTAAGAGAAACAGTACATTCACGATGTAATGATAGATCCAGAAGGTTGTATACAGGATATGATGTATATTAATCTACAGAAGCGAGTGAAGGTGCGAGTGTGTGTGTTTGAGACAACTCGTGAGGTTTCTCTGCAGGATGAACAGATGGTTTTCAGAGCTGGCTGTAGAGATGTAGCCAGTAAGTGGAGCTTCATAGCTCCCACTGTTATTTAGAAATCCCTGAAACACCAACCAGTGTAAATAACCTTAAAATGATTTGATACTGTGTAAGATTCTAACTCAATGTAAATGTCACACAGCTGTCCATCTCTGTTTGCTTTTTAGATTGATAAATAAAAAAGCAAATAGAAGACTAACACTTAAGACATATAAACAAACCACTGCTGTTAGTATAGATATAATGCAAATTGGGCAGGTTTTCAATCAGGCTAATGTGGTCCACAGAGTATTGTTTATTGAATCACATCAGCTGGTTCAATAAGTAGCAATGCCATGTAAACATCTGTTCAAAATATAAGCCAGGTAGTTTAATAGTGCCATAAAGGAAGGATATATAACACAAACAGACATGACCCATAATTCCTTTCTTAAAAAATGCAAATAGGATATTAATATGGTAGGAAGGAAGTTATACTCAAGAGGGCAAAGTACTAAGGAACAGGGAAAAATCAGAGCAAGCATAAATATAGTCCATGTGCGCAGATATGAGCACATTTGGGTGGTTGTGTTTTTGAGAAGTTATTATAGGCCATCATAGATACTAAATCTGAATTGTGCATTTTTAAATGAGCAATGCATGTGTCATCCATGTATGATCAAACTACTACCTGACATCTTCTGGTTTATATACTCTTCTATACCTTTCTTTACCTTATTTCCACTCTATTCATTTTAATTCCCCATAGAGCAGACTTGCACTATTATTAATAGGCAAGGCTGTTGCAGTGCAGTGCAGCAAAACTGCATGCGTTTTTTTGTCATAAAATGCATATCCTTTAAAAGAAATACATTAATTGCTAAATTCTTTAACAATTTCAATTGCTAAATGTGTATTGTTGTGTATTGCATACACTTTAAAAATATATTTATTTTATAAGTTGTTATTTGCAACTAAAATGTTCTTCCAAATATTACTTCCAAATCTTTGAGATATAGTTGTCATGCTCATATATTTAAGAACTTTAATAGTGACTAATAACACTATGTAAGTATGTGAATTTGAGCTCTGTTCGCTGATTTACAGATGAATTAGCTATTATCAGATTCACTGATTTATTCTTTGAAGATGCCGTAAGGCATTCACATCTTTATAATTAATTCAGATTTTTCTATTCAGTGTGGTTGAATTTGTTTAGCATTCTAATTTTTTTTGCAGCGATTGACATTTATACATAACGTGACATTCAGCAAGAGGGATAACGCATTCATAGACTGAATTTTTGAACATTTATCAAACATTCATTCTGTGATGTTTTATTATGTAAGAGAAATGACTACTATTGCAGCCATATACTAAATAGAATGTTGTAATTTTAGATTTAAATTTCCATAGCAACCATAGTCTAGAGGGCTTGTTTTTTAGAGGCGTTTTCTTCCTGCAATTTATAGAAGAGTAGAGAGGCCCAAGGAAACGAAAGCGAGAAGAGAGGGGGTGGGAGAGCAGGGTCATTACTAGGCAACGTCACAGATGGAGGACTTGTTGGTTTAGCTGACTTAAAAAGTTATTGTTTCCCCTCAGCAACTCTCTGTTTAGTCATAAACACATAGACGTAGTTGGTGCTGTATATAATGTGCATGTGCAGAAAATATATCCTTTAAACATTGCCTTGTAAAATACTCATAGCTTCTTGAACATCTCTAAGTGGGTTGACATTTTGTATTGGCAGATATTTGACTAATGTCTGTAATTTACTTGTCTGTGTACTTATGTGTACTCACAATGGTTAATAATAGTCATTCGTAAGACCATTTGTTATGAATGCCCTGTCAAGCATCTTGCAAATCTATTAATGAGTTTCATTTTCTCTTTAAGGTATTATGACCTTTACTAGGTATTAGTGGGTCGTTTTCAATAAAGGCCCTAATGTGCAATTGACTTTATATTATATATTTTATCCTTTACAAATATTGCAATGGTTGGATTAGAGATAAAATGTAACTAATATGGCTGTTTTTTCATTCTAGGAGACACCAACTGAGGGAGAAAAATAAGGGGGTCCCTTTAAGATGACACGTACAGATCCCCCTGATATATTAACATCAACTTTGTATCAAGACATAAAAATCAGCCCCAACTCTGGGCTCTCACACTATTCTGAATCTTCCAAACAATGTGATTCACAAATGGTTGGCCCACTGGATCAAAACTTTGAAACTATAAACAAAAGACATTGCCGTAGCTTTGACTTCATTGAGTCACTGGATGACCCAAAGAACTTCCCTTCATCCATGGAGTATCCCTACAGGCCTGACCAGCAAACGGTAAATAAGGATGCAGTCTGGAATGGTATTGGACAGCAGGGACACTTACGGTTTTCATCTCCTGATCTGTTCAACTCGCGACTCTCACAACTACAAGTTAGTACAGACAAAGGCAATGAGGCAGGAAGGATTAATGTTCATGGGAAGTCTCGTTCAAAAAGTTCTCCAAGGGTTCGAGCCACCCTGACCCCTGTACCCATCACAGTCTCCCCACCTGCAACAATGAGGCGTCGCTCTCCTGTAGACCCTCAGAGAAGACCTGATGGACTGCCGATCCGAGAAGCCTCCCATTCAACAACCAGGGCTTTAGTTAACGAGGTCCATCCCATAAAGCTACAACCCCAAACTCCCCTGTATGTTTCTGATTGTTTTGAGGGAAACAGACAGGAGAAACAAGCTAACACTCCTCATGTCAGATGCCGTGTTGATATTAAGCCAGATGCCTCAGTTCTCCAGCACACCTCACGGAAGATGCCTACTCAGAAAGGTAATGTTCCCTGGCAGCTTTCCTCTGCTTTAGGGACCAGGAAGCACTCTTTCCCGAGTCAGACATCCACCTCTAGAACGTCTACTCCTAGTGAATGCTACAGCATGGACTATAGGCAAGCATATCAATATCCAAACCCCATGCCCAGTACTTACATTCAGTCTGGAGAGATTCCATATGGAAGGACCTCTTCTAGAGACCCAAGGGAATACAGAACCCTGTCTAATCCCAACATTCCAACCAAGTTCTTCTACACAGATGATCCTTGCAGGTATCCAGTTCATCCATCCAGTAGAACACATTATCAAGATGATCAATACAGTATTAACAGCAGTAACAGTCAAAATCCCTCCCTTAATGGTCATTATGTACTTGACCCAAGGACTCGCTGGGTTCACACTTTGCCTGTGCGATCATACTATGCAGACTCCTATCGTGAACCCATGAATGCTTTCTACACTAGACCATATTCATTGAGCGAGCCAGGGCCATATTTCATATCTCCCTCTCATGCTGAAACATACTATCAAGAAGATACAAGAGCATATGCTTTTCCCTCAGATGCTTCAAAGATGTTCTACACACGGCCTTATCACTACCCATCAGAATTAAACATTCCTATGAGAGCATATCACACAGAGGGTCGAAGACGTCCACAAATGTCCCAGGTCTTTTCAGATGACTGGCCACGGTCAAGCATTGCTACATATTCCACTCAGTATGCATCCTCACAGACGACCCCTCAACGTGTGCCATCATTAAGTCCATGGTATCCCAATGACTTTACAGAACCAAGCCGTTTAGGAGCAGATGTCAGAAACTACTCAAAATCCTGGGACAACATTCTCATTCCACATATGGATAAAGAACATGGTGTTTCACGGGGCAGAAGTTATGAAAACCTTCTCAATCACAGCAGGCCTGGAGTTCCTCCAAATAACAGTCAACAACCAGTTATTGTGAACCTTTCTAGTTCTCCTAGACGTTATGCTGCTTTGTCCCTCTCTGAAAACTGTCTAGAGAAGTATTCGGGTGACAGACAAAACAGTTCAGGGAAGCAATGGTTTGTAACACCAGAGATAACAATTACTGACAATGACATTCATGCTGTAAATAGTGACAAAAGAGTTAGGAGCTTTAGTGGCTGGAATACGGAAAATGTAGGGCAATCTCAAACTCCAAACACACACAACCCACCGAGACCCACCAACCCACCAGAACCAACAGAAAAGAAGAACAAAGATTATTCCCTCCAGCAAAGCCTCGAACAGCTTGATGAGCTGCTAGCTGACTTGGTCATTGATTACAAACCTCAGAATAGCAGGCGACCGAGCAAGGACTTGATAGATCAACTTAAGCAATTGATAAAAGATGATGACACAACACAAGTAAAGAAAGAAACTGATCAAGATTCAGGACTTTTGAACACCCAAACAGACTCTTCAAAGACCAGCCCAGATACATTTAAAGACCCAGATAGTGGTTGTGAAGGATTGCAGAGGAGCGTTGAGGATATCTCTTTAAACCACATTGCTGATGAGGATGACACTATGGTGTGCTCCAACAGGAAGTGCTTGCGTAAAGACACTACATTTAATGCTTGCTTGTACTTCAAGTCATGCCACAGCTGTTATACATACTACTGTTCCAGAAACTGCAGACGAGAAGACTGGGACACACATAAAGAAAACTGTCTATATGGCCGCATCAGTAGTGTTTGTAGGCATATATTAAAACACTCTCGAGAAAACTCTGACGTCCATAAAGCATTTTCACGAATTGCTAGGGTAGGGTATCTGTCCCGTGGGAGAGGAGTTCTGTTCTTGGGTTTTCCAAACCCAGGGTCTGCAGATAACTTTCTCCAGGTTGGCCTTGAGAGCCTTACCATCTCCCCAACATATCTGTCCCTTAGAGAGCTAGACAGTTTCAAAGACAACCTCGGGGAGTACTGCAAAGAGCTGCAAAATGCAGGCAAAGAGTATGACCCCACAGAATGTTTTCTCCTGAATGTATCCATTGCTGTTGGAGACCTAGTGCCTAAACTTCCCTCACCCAAATTACAAACACCAACAGTTCGCAAATATGCCAAGGTCTCATTAGCCTCTTCTAGCCCAGATAAGAAAATCTTTAGGAAAGAATGTGAAATGGAAACACTGATTCTCACACCGCCTCCTGGAACATCTGACATCGACAAAGATGGGCAAGAGGGCAGAAAAGCAAGAGAGATCTGTTTTATCAATATCCAGAGGGAGCTCCGTACCCGAGGTGTCTTTCTTCGCCACGAGTTCCCGCAAATATACAACCAGCTTTGTGAGTTTGTTGAGAGCAACAAAAGGTTCACCCCTACCACCATCTATCCCATTGACAAGAGAACAGGAAAGCAGTTCATGTGTATGATTATGGCAGCATCTGAACCAAAATTGCTTGATTGGGTTGGTGCACCACACCTTTTAGATGACATTATATAATGCTATGCATCCAGTATTATTAAGCATTTGCTATATAGAGTAAAACTTAAATTACTAATGTTTTTAGATATGTATTTTAATAGTGAGGCTACATTGCTTTTCTGTCTGCCACTAAATACTGGAAATAAGTTGCTTGTGGGATACAGAGCTGAACTGAGCTGAACAGTAGATTTGAGCACATTGTTTGTCCTAAAATTTGTTTCCTGTTAGCAATTACTATATAATTCTTATGGCTATATTTCTTGTGCTAGCATGCTGCAGCGAGGATATAACATCTAGGAAGCCATTGGAGACCCTCTGGAGAAAGTTTAAATTTCTCTTGCAATACAAAAGTGTCTAACAGTCACTGTCTTTAGCACTTTGAGAGAATAAAAGTGCACTTGCATGGAAAATGCATGCTGGCACGGGAAATGCAATTTCACTTACAAATTTAAGATGGTTGGTCTATTCTGTAACATGTATTGTACCCAGACAACAGCTAATGCCAGACAGGCTACAGTTTATGGTGACAGTCAAATTTACCAGTTTGTACATGGCAACTGCTTTCTGTATTGTGTTCATCGAATACTATATCTATTTACATTGTTATGACTTTAGCTAATTTAACAATGTTTAACTTTACAGAAAAACACACAAATTATGCTTATTTTCATCATACAAATATATATATATGAAACATTACTTTTTATCTGCCATATTCTTTTGTTAGTGTTTTTAGGTTTTCATAGTATTCTTAAATTCATCCATGGAACGATGACAGTTGAAAAGTATAAACTGTATATAAAATATGCTATTCAAATTTTAATAATTTGTAATGATTGGTTAAATGTAGAAGCCTATATTTTAAAAGGAATATTTCAATAGAAGAAATGCATTTACATTTTTAAAATGATTCAAGCAGTGGTGTAAAACGCCTTTGTATGGAAGATTGTGTTAGATATAGCACTTTAGTAAACAGGTGAGGAAAAACATTTTTGCAAACAGACCAGTTACGAAATGTAATCAACAGCATGCACTGAACAAACCTTGTAGTGATTGAAAATAATCAGTATGGTATTGTCTTTATGTTACCATTTGTATTACACTATTTATTTATTTATTCACACTGCTGATTACAAATTGTGTTACTTTGACAAGTGTTGCTTTATTTCTGTACAATGGTCAATAAATGAATCATTCGACACTGGCTCATGCGTTTGACTTGCACTTCTTTTGAGGGTTTTTAAGCTTTTGTGTTATTTGTAGTTTGTGTTTTTCCATTGGTTACATTGGTACATTAGACCAACAAAACAGAGCATTTAAATGCATAGGAGCAGCTGTGTCTTAACATTTGTTCTCTATTAAAAACAGGGACAGTGTCTATATTTTAGTGAAAATAAACCAACAAATGTAATTGTAGCGACACCTGCTGGTTACACATAATTTAGTTCCACGCATAAAAGCCTTTGCATTCATTATTACACAATTTCAAACCAGACGTACTTGTCACGGTCAAGTGTTATAGTACTTACTAGTCGTGGGATGGCCGATGAACAGCCTCTGTGTGGGAACAGAAAAGTAAAAATGTTAGTAAAAATATCCCTATAAACCTCATATTTATTATACAATAAATTTAGCTGAATTAGCCTATAATTATCTTTGTAACGGAACTTTATTTATTAATTTCACATTAATAAACTAGCAGCCATTCAGTCCAGAACGTCAGAGCACGTGCACTGATTCTTTAACATGCGTGCTTTTAAAAAGACAAATATAGTTTAATTCAACAAGCGTTTAAACTTATGTTTTTTTTTCAAGAAAGTAGAAACATATTACCATTTCAAAATGCAAGAAATTTGCGTGCTACCAGACCTTGCTGAGCTCTTTCGCTAAACTGACCTCAGTCAAAACTCAGCACCGCCCCTGCAGGCTGTATCTCACAACGACGTCTATCGTACAGTTTGAGACCTGAAGTATTTTGTGTCTAAAAGAAGTCAATTCAACAGAAATGTCAGTTACAAATTCTCAGTCTTAATTCAAAAGTCCCAGGAAAAAATAAGTTACATGTTAGCAAATACACGCTAAAACAAACAGAAATGCATGATGCACTTTAAGTTCTCCACACAAGCTCAGCCAGCAAAGCAAATACATGTTGGTGCTGAAACAGTTTGTTAAAAATAGTTTTTTTATTGTAAAAAAACCGGCTGTGATCTACACAGTAAGATGCTTGTTGCCGGGAAACAGGAAGCTGAGGCAACATCCAGGCACTTCAGGCTGTGGGCAGGGTGATAAATGTGGGACTGCTGGGAAAGCATGTGAATGGGAACTGATACAGCAGCCTTCAGGAAAAACTCCACACAAACGGGAAGCCTCCATCTATCCAGTAACTGTTTTCCACATCAGACTGACCTTTAAAAGATGCACAATTTTCATACTAAAAACAGATTTACAGATGCTTTTTGCGCAGATATGAAGAACACACTCATGTATGATTCTTGTTCTTGATTTACACGTGAATCGCCATTTTAGAGCATATCCAAATTCTTTGCAAAATTTTGCAAGTCATTATTTTATTTATTTGTTTTATTTACTTATGCAAAATATGCATGTAACAGTTTTTCCACAAGATAGCATCACAGTCTCTTTGCATCTAGTGCATCGTAAATTTAGCTACCTTGCAAGAAATAATATACAGCATAGGTTGATAAGAGACTAAAACACGCTATAATAGAGAAATATAGAGCCTGAAAAATGTATGAGCATCATTGTAAATGTGCAGGTTCTCTCTATGGCCAGCAGAGGGCGATAGACAGCTATTCTCAGTGTGAGTCAGTATGAGTCAGGAGTGATTCATCTGCGGTAAGGGGGTGATGAGCTGGTGCTTTCTTTGTAATCGCCACATGCTCAAACAGATTCTAGCCCACATGATCTCCAGGTGCTGCAAGCATGGCTAAGGCGCAAGTCATCCCACAACTTTGGTGACAGTAGAATCAGTACTTATTCATGCTCTTCTGCAGTATTTGCACTGCCCCACAAAACCATTAATTTACAAAAAACATACATTTTTATCTTGATACGTGTGATTTGTTAATTTGTTTAGTCCACTAAGTACATGGTAATATTTAATTCTTTTTTGTAAATTATAGACTCAGAATATAAAAGCAGTTTACTATTAAGGTACTTAATAGGTAATAGTTTGTAGCACAGAGTGCCCAAAAACTTAATACATACTGACAGAAGACAGATGCATTTGACAACCATTTGAAATAAATAAAGATTATTTCAGTTGATGTATTTTATTATTGTAAACAACCAATAGCTGGTAGGTGTGCGTGCAAACTCTGTGCATCTCATACTGTCAATTCATGAGGCCGCTATAATTTCCAGCAACTCGCACACATTCTCTGAAGTCGATATTCTCCTTCTTACTCCACCAGCTTATAATGTTAAAATGCTGGGCAGTGCTGTTGTAAATCAGTCCCCTGGGTCAGATTGTGGCAGGCTGGGCTGATCTAGGCCAGTAATGCACAAATACACTGTTAGGTATATACTTCCAAACATATACACAAATATATCTCTAGAATACTGTATTGATTTGGTTAGGATTGGATAACATGGTAGGTTGGAGAGTCCCATGCCATGATACAAAATACCTTATATTTAGTGTTGTATGGGTGTATTAAAACATGTCTGTTGGCTGCCTTCTTGGACAACAAGTTTGAATCCCCTATGAAGGGTACTTTCCCCACCTTCTGTCCTGTGTAGGAGCAAAGATGACTCAGAATCAACAACCACAGTGTTCTGTGTTTACTGAACTTTGTTTAGAAGAGGACAGCAGTATCACTATAGATGCATTATATAAACACTTTCATAGAGATGGTAATATATACAAGCATAAATGCATAAAAGTACACAACAATTGCATGTATGTATTGCTTGCAATCGTCTTTTAAAACATCAGGATAACATTCATTGCACCATTTCTGGGGGTCATCTGTTTTTGTGGGCGAAATACTACATCACATCACCCATTATGGGAAATAATGAGTCACCATAAATTGGTCAAAAAGACCAATGTGTGCATGGCTTTACAAAACACCAACCTTTGCTCTCCTAAACACTTAATCACATGGTCATTTGAGGATGACTTCATCTGTGGAACCCTTGTGTCAGTGTTTGTCACTATGCTGTGGGAAGAGTGCCCTGTATTGTCCTTAAGGAAACCCCATGATCTAAGTCACCAGGGTAAACATCATAACAGAGACGGTAATTACCCTATATTTACCACAGATAACGGTGGCAATGTGTGACCTAACAGGGGTGAAAAGTCATGCTGACCGTAACAGTCCAGTTCTGTACATCTAAACAACCATAAAAAACTGCAACACACATATAGAATAAAAGCAGATCATAACAGAGTTCAAGGGCACATTGTGTCCCATCCTTTGAGCAACACAATCGAAAACATTGTTTTTTTTAACAGTGCACAAAACAATGAGCATGGTTTGTTTGTAAAGGGGCATGAAGGGACAGGCCTCCTGGAAGCATTTAGAGACATTGTGTTCTGATAGTAAAAACATAATCTTTTTTTAATGATCATAATTATTGTTCGCTTATGGCAAAAGCGGCTGTTTTCATTGATTCCATGAAAAGGTGTCGGCTTTTCTGGTCCTGTTTTCACTAGCCTGGAGTATAAATTTGAAATGTTTTTTTTAAAGAAGTTTAAAGAATAGATTGTTCCTTCCTTACGAAAAATACTCACGTCTGCTAAGTGCATCAGATTAAAATACACAAATGCATTTACACTGCAAATTAAAAACTCATCAAAACAGCATGCAGAAATTATGACTGCACTGATTTAGTTCCTCTGTTAGAATCCAAAGGCATTGCCTATGGCCGTTTACTGTTACAGGCAAATGGGAAGGGCTGATAATATCAGTATTGTCCTCTTCACTAATAGTTATTGATTGCTGCATGGTTTCCTTGACTGTAGTGGAGTCATTTCTCAGCGCAAAGCCATTTCTGCTCACAGCGAGAAACGAGAAATTTAACCGTGTTTTCCTTTCCTGGAAAACACGGTCCTGCTGTGTGGTAGAAAAGGGGCTTGCTTCCAGCACACACAGGAAACCAAGATGTTAAGGGGAACCCTGACACAGAAAAGACCCTCCTCACACACTTACATCACTCTCACACATTCACTCACACACACAGGTAACATGTCTGAGTCATTATTTTACATTCTTCATAAGTGACATTTTCTTTTCAAAGAAAACAGTCAGTTATCACTAGGATGTGTTAACATGTTGCTTTTTTTGTAACTAATAATGCATGTGCATGTTTGGATAAAATTAAAATAGAAATGGAACAATAAACATAGGATGAGTTGATTACATCAAATGCATCCAGACAAACACGTTTTTTTATGCTTGTGATATTAGAAGCCCATTTTTAAGAAGTAATGTTAAAATAAAAAATTAAACTATTCTTAAAAACTGGATCTACAGTTGCAGACACTATTCTTAATGTGTACATATGCTTACAACTAAAATCATATATTATTAATGATATACATTTTTAATTTTGTTTATAATTTTCAGTCAAAAACAAATTACTACAAGGCCAAATATAAGGATGGGCTTCAGTCCTCATACACTCAGCAGTGTAAGGATGCCATTAGCAGCCCACCCTCATCACAGGGACCGGGACAGCTGGACCTGTGGAACAATCTCATTGTGTTCTTTGATTATGGCATACTTCTTTTTCTTTTTAGACATCTTCCTGTCAAATCCACATCTACCAGATCAGGTCAAATAACTCCTTAGGCTAAGGGCTAATAGATGGATCAGCTCCTTATGGTGGGTTACGAGGGGTTCAAGGGACAGATTAACCCACACATCCTTAGATCATCCCTAAACTTAAGCACAACCTACCCATTAACCCTCCGCTGATCTTGACCTCAAGCTTTATATCTATCAACTCTCAGGCCAGGTCAAGCCTACCATCAACAGACAATTACTACCTAATAGCTGCTCTTTAAAAAAGTCCATTGTGTTACGAATTAAAAATACATCAGTTATTTTACAGCTTCTCCATGAACAGTTTGTGTCTCTAGAAGAAAAAGTGGCTTGTGTGTGTATACTCATCGCTTGATAAGTACGGCTAAGGGACGACACTTTGTGTTTTCATAATTGCTGCTCTGCGGTTTCTCTTTGAGCCAGGAAAGACGATCAGGCCTTGTGTTGCTCTTAAAATGCAAACACTCTGATGAGTCAGAATAAAGTCCTGAAAGCACATCCCTCCCATGTGTTGCCAAATGATCTGCATTTGCCTCTGCAAATGTCAGAGGGCATTATTGCACAATGGGGTTTAATGTTACATCTGGAAGTATTGATTCTGTATAGTGTTTAAACCATGTACAGTATTCTCAATACAGCAATACCCAATCTCACAAAAGCTACAAACATAATATACAAAGATATATAGTATTAGTAACACCCAAAGGTCCCTTAAACCCTTATCAGTTTGGTGTAGTCTTAGTGTAATTTCCCACAGATCCTGTGGCATGCAGGTATTATAATTTATAATGTTTCATATTGACAGTAGCTTGTGGTGCAGGTGGCAAATTTAAGCATTAAAATTTTAACATACTGTCAGTCTTGGCCGATGACTCACTGTTGTGTAAAGGTTTTGGTTAGACCGCACACACTTGTGGTCTAAGTATGGAACAGAAATTTGTGACAGGCATTTAATAACCTTCAGACAAAACTCAAAAGGCATCGATGGAAACATCCCCCTCCCATTGCATTTAAATACAACGGCTTTAAAACACACAAAAGTACATTATTGATAATAGTCCTACCTGGGTACTTGGAATCTGTAGTCAAAACTAAAATAAATTCATCATCACTGAAATATTTTGTTTGTTTGGTCTTTGCATAACACTATATGAGTAACAGACTATAAAACAGGCATTTAAAACAGATTCCAGAGGTATCTATTTCAAACAGTTGTAAGATGTTGAACATTCTTTGTGAATGACTTGAAAATCTTTACTTTTTTCTATCATTTCAAATAAAGCAAAGCTAAAACCAATGTCCCCAGGGATAAGTACATGAGCTATAGGTTTTAGGGGATTTCTTCTGTTCCTGCAGAAAGATGAAGACATCACTTGTCAAATATAAGTTGTGTACATGATAATATAAGTTACTTACTCTGCTGTATGGAGGTGACATTCCAATATTAACGTTGCTTGACTTACTGATATTGCAGCAAGAGCAAAACAATAAAGGCCCAAAACTGAAATTCACATATAGACTTTACTGTGTAAAATTAAACTGCCAGTGTAAGAGATATTTGCTTATTGTTGGAAGTAAAACCAATCTTTATAAATAATAAATTACTGTTCGCAATTGAATACTGTGGAGATGTTCTGTCCCAGATATTACTGAATTATTGTGTGCTTGTGATGCTCATGTTTGGTAGGGACAAAAATATGCTTATAGTAATAAGAAAAGTCATTTCACGTTATGAGATGATTTTATCTCTCAGATAAGTCTCGGCTCCCTAATCAAGTTACATCAGCTGATGTATTGAAGAATCTCTTAAAATATTTAATTATTATTTGTATGTCTGGGTAGGTTACCATAAATGTCTATTGTGTTAGCGCACAGGGTATCTTTTGCTTTCTTTGTGTAATGTTTCTCAAATCTTAATGAAGCATTGGTCAGCTTTATTTTTGTAAGTGCATTCTAGAATATTTGTTATTTCATGAATGTTCAAAAGATAATCATTAAATCAGATTTTCCAGTCTAATAAAACAAGCAAAAGAATAAAGCAAGAGATAAATGAGATCTAAAGTGCATGTATGATCAGTAATGAAATGCCCTTTGTTGACCCTGAGGAATTACATGTGACCATTTGCTGTAGGCACAGACATCTGTTGGCCATAGGCAGAATTGTCTGCCTATAGGAGCTTGTTGATCGTGCTGTCTTTCAGGCATCTGCTGCACTTAATGAAATTAAATCTTTGTTAATAAGAGCAAAGACCTTCCTTTTGACTAAGTAGGAGCCTGTCTGAGCCATAAGGTCCTTGGAGTTTGACAACAAGGCCACCAAAATCCTGGTTCCTCCCCCCACCCAGCCCTCTTTCATTAGGACATGTAGAGAGTCACTTGTAATAGTGAAAATGATTAATCTGGTCACTGTGACCTCACATTTCATTAATCAGGATTGCCAATCCATTGAGATGGTTACAAATTAAATCAAAACAATTAAATTCATAAATATAATTTATTAGAAGGTATATTTATTTACTATATACAGTATACTATATACTCTACTTACTATATACTCTATACAGTATATACATTAAAAATATGTATATACTGGACCAGGGCTAGCTCACAAAAAGCAGTAACAAGCCAAAGTTCTCATCAGAAGCTGCTTATTTACAGTTTATCACAATTATACAAATGTCAGCACTACTGCTTTTAACCAATACATGAGCAACACCAAATCTTATAAACACT
>JAZGTK010007700.1:0-19082 GCA_036877625.1 Ambastaia sidthimunki
ATTCTTCAGTCTTCTTCATGGTGAAGCAGTTTCAGGATGAAGTTCTCAGCCGCTGTAAGAGCTTCAGTGAGGGAATCCTCTGCTGTATGTCAGCCTCAGGTCATGTGTTCAACAACTGCTCAGCTGCTCAGAGAGGCTTCTCAATGATAGTCACACCTATCTCACACACACACGCACACACACGCACACACACACGCACACACACACGTACACACACACAGACAGACACACACACACGCACACACACAGACACGCACACACACAGACACGCACACACACAGACACGCACACACACGCACACACACACGCACACACACACAGACAGACACGCACACACACAGCATGTTAATTTAAGTGTTCACTAAAACATAAACATCAAAAAACAGGCAAAAGTACATGATACTGTCAGAGTGTCAGAGATACTGTTTCTTTTATAAAACCTGATATTATACCAAGACTTTGTGTTTGGATGAATTTATAGATATTATCTGTATTATTGAAAATTAACGTTTAATTCAAAAATATACAAAAAAGTTAATTTCCATAACACATGAAAATAGGTTGCCAACGCAGCTATTTTTCATTATTTCTTGCGGGGCTTGTAAAACTGTTGGTAAGACAAACAAAAAGGTCAATAACCATATGTAGCATGCTTAATTTCTGTCTATAAACATCTTAACTTTTGCTGGCCAAATCAATTAAACTGTAATTGTAAATATTGCTTCTGCTTTATTTACACATCAGAAATGAAAAGTGAAGTAGAGCGCATTGCATTGTGGGATAGTGTGCTCTGCTGTGTGCTGAAAATGAGTATGGATGAGTATGCTAGTATGTCATTTAGAGCATAGCAGCTTTCTTTGACCTGCGTAGCTGCGTCCTGTGCTCATGCAGGTGGGCAGCAGGGTCCATTTATCAGTGTTTGGATTGTAGGACTCCACTGAGGCCAGATTACAAGAGCCATCATCACCGCCGATCACATACAGCAGGTTACTCACGGCACACACACCTGGAACACACACACACATTACTTCTCAAACACAGCCACCACAAAATACACTGTTGTTTCAAAAACATCACAGCTAAAAATTGTTTAATGGTAGCTGGTGGAAAGACGACGAGAAAAAGAGAGACAATGTTATTCCAACTTACCCGCATTCCTGCGACACATGTTCATGTCAGCCACCTGTTTCCACGTGTTAGTGGCTGGGTCATAAACCTCACAGCTCTTTCTAACCAATGGGCCATCATGGCCCCCCACTGCATACAGAAGACCCTTCAACACACCTACACCTGTAAGAATCCACATATATGATTTGCATAGATACACAGCGTGGAAACATGCATAAACGCATGGGTGTGGCTATGTGTTTGTGTTACCGGCACCACTGCGACGGGTTCCCATCTCTGACGTGTAAGTCCATTCATTAGTGCTGGGGTTGTAGGCCTCAACAGTACTTAAACATTGACGTGTCGCTCCGTCGTACCCTCCAACTGCATAGAGCAGCCCTATAAAACAGATCAAAATCAGTTCAAGTAAGTAATTGTGTCTTTTAAAGAGCAAAGGAGTCTGATTGGCTGTGGCTGGAAATATAAAAGACCGTGATTGGCTGCCTGGTAATCACCTCCAACAACTCCGACTCCCACACTGCTACGACGTGTGTTCATGGGACTGACGTGAAACCATTCGTTAGCCTTAGTGTTATATACCTCTACAGTAGCTAAACCTGCAAAAATAACCATTGGCATAATATATAATAAATAAAACGTCGTTTCTTCTCTGTGATATTGTGTAAATGCTTGCGAAACATATGCAATTCAAATACATTGTGCATGTGTTACCCGTGCTGCCATCGAAGCCTCCTACAGCGTACAGCAGGCCGTTGAGCGCGGCGGCCCCTAGTGTTGACCTCCGGTCCTGCATGCTGCTGACACAGTACCACTCGTCTTTCAGCGGGTCGTACGCGTCCACCGTCCTCACACGCAACGACCCGTTAAACCCCCCAACAGCATACACAATACCGCCCATGTACACCACACCTGCACGCACAAACAAACACACACACACACACACACACAAACATTTAAAAATGTTTTGTGCTTAAACATCACACCTTATTGAATTTTGGGTAGAGTCAAACTAAAATTATAAAAATGATGATGTTTTGATGTTGTCTTTAAGTTTCCTCCAAACTAAAATGGCACTATTACGTCTTATTGTCAGTCAAATTTTAACCAATAAACAAGTCAATAATAACGTACAGAGCAAATTATATATTTGTTGTATGTATATATACAACAATTATATATAATATATATAACATATATACAGTTATTTATTTTCTTCTTATTATATATACATTTCCTATTATTATACTTTTGCCATCCCTGGCTTTCATATGTATACACATACACATTTTTGACTGTCTTTTGGGGACAGTAGACAGTTGTTGACTGTCTATCTTAACTTTAGAGTGGTCAATTAAAAAACTTCTGTTTAAATGACTGTCAAATTTAATCAGTGGGCATCGCTGAGTGCTGGCAAGTGTGAAGCCTAAAGTCAGTTTGACTCAGAATGCCAGTCATTTGTATTTTTAGTTACACGAGCGTTTGCTCACCTGCTCGACATCGTCTGGATGGCAATTCTGCCACCTGGAACCATCTCTCGTCTTCAATATCAAAACACTCCACACTGCGGATGGCTTTAGGAGCCTGCCCCCCCACCACCACCATCACCTTAAACACACACACACACAAAATCAAAACCATTTAGAATTCTATCACAGTTATAAAAAGGATTATAAAATGGACGCAATTTTAAAATGTATCATTCCAGTCTGATGCTGATTGGTCAATAGCTGTGGTTTATTCACAATAAGCAGCTATGAACTCTTACTACTTGGATTTATATAAGCATATTTATATAAGCTTTGGATTTGAGTCTACAATTGGATCACTGTTGCAGTGATTAATGTTTCAACAGGCAACAGTTCCTCCAACCCTAACTGTGTAATGTGCAGATTCCTTAACCCTGGTGGAAAACCTTTTCCATGGTGTTGGGAAAGATGTTACGGTGTTTCAAAAAGGGCAAATCATTCGCCTGCATCAAGCAAAGAAAACAGGTCTAAGTTCATTTTCACACTTAAATTGATCACTACAGAATCCTGATCTAAACCACTTTGATAGTTTTGGTGCACTTGGTTTGACTCTCCCAAGATCTCAGCCCATAATTAATGCAGATCTGGACAGAAATAAACATGCAGTCATGAATACAGGCTCTTTTTTCCAATCACTGCCTGCATTCACACAATTATGTAACATTCAGAAGTCACTTCTGGATTAGGGCATCTGCCAAGTTCATAAATCTAAATGTTTAACTGTTAAGTGTGAATGCCATAACTAATGCCATAGCCTAAAATAAGTCTGACTGTTAAAGGTGGTGTAGGCTAGCAATAGCAACCTAGATTTGAAAGCATAACATCTTGCCCTCACTTCAGAGCGATCTCCAAAGCCACGCCTCCTCCAACACATGAACAAATAGTTTGACTGACAAGTAGAATATCCAATCATTGCATCTGGACCAAATTCAATGATTGGACGAACATTTTATGGTCCTGCACCTTCAACAGAAACCAAAATTGTCCCGACGAACCTTTGGGTAGCTGATGGGTGTTCTCACTCTAGTGCGGATCGTCTTCATCATGGAGCGCTGCTCAGCAGGCAGAAGATGGTACTTCATGGCTTCAATCAGGTAGTCTTTACAGGCACTGCTGTTCTTCACTAGTGTTTCCTCTTCCACCCTCTACAGACACACAAACGCGAACACACGCACACAAACGCAAACATACACACACTCACACAAACAAACGCAAGCACACACACAAACAAACGCACAGACACACACAAACAAACGCACAGACACACATATTACATTTATTAAATGTCCTCAAAGGACATTAACGCACACGTGTGAGCGCACACACCTGCACCAGGTACTCTCTGGAAAGGAGGGGTAAACGCACATGTTCCATCAGATGAGCCATGTGTTCCTGACGCACGTCTTTATCATGCGTGACCCACGCAATGACCGACTCAAACACCTGCAGACACGTGTGATGTAGTAAGTGATAGTCATGAAGTCTACAGTCACACAATTAGTCACAAAATCAAAGTCTGCCGTCTTAAAGACATCGGTCACAAACTGTCACGGGAGATGAATTTGAGATGCATTGAAAACATGATATCTTAAGATGCTGGTGTTGCCATGGCAAAATAACAGCATGGTGCCTTCGCCTTGCTTCTTCCATCTCCTGTTTCCATGATGACAAACAAGCGCTCACCAGCAGCTACAGCTATTCCCATAGTGTTACTGTACCGCCGGTGCATTACCATGGCAACAGAGCTGCATGATAAAATCACTTGTGTGCTGTTTTAGTTACTGATAACGCAGTTCGCGGGTTTCTCAGCCTGCTCTTACCTTTTCCTCTGAAGGAATGGTGAGTTTGTCACTAGCTATGAAGCTACACACTTGCTCCATGCCCAGATGGAGAAACTCCTCACTCTGCACGACCTCAGAAAAGTGTTGCTCTGTGAGTGGAAGAGAGACAGAGTGAGAGGGATGTAGACCGTCAAACAGAGTTTGTTCATCAAGATTCAAAAATCTCAATTCTCATTTTGACCACAACTTGGGCATTGTGGTCTACTGGTTAGTGAGTCGGGCTTGTAATCAGTAGGTTGCTGGTTCGATTCCAGCGCAGGCAGGTAGCAACTGAAGCGCCCCTGAGCAAGACACCTAACCCCTGATTGCCCCCCGGGCGCTGCAGGGATAGCTGCCCACTGCTCCGTGTGTATGTGTTCACTCCTCACGAAGGATGGGTTAAATGCAGAGGTCACATTTCGTTTATGGGTAACCATAACTGACAAAAAACATGTCACTTTCCACTAATGCGCAAACACACACCTGCGTACGTGTTGGCGAGATTGAGAAGCTCCGTGCAGGCGTGCAAGTCGGCAAAAGCGCGGATGCCCAGGCAGTTGGTCGGGTGAAGTTGAGTTATAAGAAACTCACAGCAGGCTTTTTTTACCTCCTGCAGCTGGAGGAGGCCAGCAGCGGGTAGAAGCACCTAAACACACACACACACAGTTTAGATTTAAGTGGATTTCTGTAAGATACAGACTCGTTTTAACACCCTTTGTCTAGTCAACTCAACAGACACAGAAGCTACTGACACCCACCCACACAACATCCACCCACCCACCAACCCACACAACACACACACTTCCTGAATTCTGTCCTCTCCTAGTGTAATACATAAAACATAAAAAGATGGCAGAGTCAATAAACAACATAGGACTAATAAGACCTTTCAATGACTGTTCCAGACGTTTGTGAATCTTGGGTAGGAATTTAAAAGAAACATTTAACAGAAAACGCACTTGCAAAAAGCAATATGTGGCTGTGCTTTGGGTCATAATTTCAATGCACCTGCACTCACAGGTATTGTGCTGCTCCAGTCACCCACACACCTGCACATTTTCTTCCGTGACTTGGATCTCAGCAGTGTAAACATAATCGATCAGCATTCCCAGAGTCCAGCCGTCTATCTCTTTGATTCGAACCTTCTTCTGACGGCTCTCTGTCATCTCTCCTACAAACAGAAACCAAACACATCACCTCCACTGCAAAGTAAGAGCGTCACAAATGGGTCACAAATGGTGAAACATGGTCTTCTTAAATTTCATTTCATTGGGAATTTTATAACGTGTGACCTTTTCCTTAGCCGTTGGAAATCAATATTCAATATTCATTATACACTACCAACAAGTAACTTTAACAATAACCACACAATTATGTTGCACGTGTATGAAAAGGTAATATCTGTTGTTCCTGGAGCAGGACTACAGTTCCCAGTTCCTTAAACAGGACTACAATTCCCAGTTGTCACCTGTAAACATAGCATGGAAGTACGGACACCCGGCAGCTAAGACGACTCGATGAGCAGCTATCTCCACATCCTCAGCAATGATGGTGACATCACACAACACACTCTGACTGCACAGAAAAGAAAAGACTTCACACACACACACTCACTGAGATTTAAAGACTGAATCAGCTGTTTCAGACAGAAAGAGAAACAAAAACTGAATTCGTCACATCAGCTAGTCATTACATTTATTAAAATTACAATCTGTAATGTTGCTTTTTTTAACTTGTCATATTGGGAAAAATTTAGAAAAATGAATATAGACATATTCTTACTCTAATATAACTTACTGACACTATTAAAGTTGTTTTATTTTTTAAAAAACGCATTTTGGGTGTTTAATTTGAAAAACAAAAAAGTTTAGTTTTGGTATTCACAATGCAATGCAAAAACTTTAAACCTCAATATCTCAAAACTGGTCAAAACGCAGATAGAACGATACATGGTTAAGTGAACACACACGTGCACGCGCACCTGCGGAGCTCGTTCATGATCTTGAAGGCTTTCCTCATGTGACGTGGATTGATGGTGAGCGCGCTCTGTCTCTCACACACATCGTCGTTCAGCTCAACAGCTTTATGATGACAAAGCTTAGTGCATCTGAAACACACACAACATCACTTATCACAGTAACACAACACACTGTTCAGCATACAGGCGATGCGTGACTTATTAGCAAAAGTGTTAATGTTGCAGTTGTGTCACAAGATTAAATGTGTTGTGTAGCGTATGGAAATGATGTCACGTGATCACGGGTCACTCATTCATATTCACAACCACACAAACTGCTTACAGTGGATGTATCTCCATAGCGACGGATCTATTCACACCAGTTTGCGTCTCTCCATCTTTAACCAGACTGTGTTTAAACCCCCACTGTGATCCGTCCACCCAACCGAGCCGAACCGGGCTGCACCGCGTCCCGGCGTGCGGGTCCAGCTCCGCTGATGACGATCGGGCTCAGAGACGGTGTCAGTGTGATCGCCGGGTCCGGATAATAAGCGACAGGCGGGTGACACATCCAGAGACCGAGACGGATGTTATTTATCTACAGCTCACATACAAAAACAAGAGTGAGGACACAAACGCTCCTTCTGCAAAAGCGTGAAAACACGAGAGGAGCCACAGCGCCGACTACTGGTGGAAGACTTTATGACACAAAGTCATCCAAACATTTATGCACTTATTTTATGAGATTGCATAATCAAAGCTGGGATAGGCAATTCTGGAAAGACTAGCAATAGTCTTTATATTGTAGGGGAGAGCAAGTCTAGTTCTTACATATATACCACATATAGCATATAGGGGCATGTTGTCACATATTGTCACAACATAATAGATTTAAACGTACTGGCTTATAGGAAAATGTTGAAACAGCCCCATGCTAATGAAATGAGCTTGGGCGGGTCATTTGTCTTTTAATTTAAATATTTAAATGTTTTCTCCTACCCTAGTTTAACATATAGACTGTTAATAGGTTATATGACATGTTGTGTAATTCTGCAAACATTAAAGATCAAAGATTAAAGACTTCTTTTACAAGACAATTCATTGCTACAGTGTTTATTTTCCATCAGTCATTAGTAGCTGAATTGTGTCCAATAAACAGAATAGATCTCTAAAGTCTTTAACAAAATAACCCATATTTACAATAGTTGTATTAAAAATACAAAAGTAGTTACAGACTTTGCCAGCTGTCTTTGTAAAAGACGTAGAAATATATGTGGTACTGACAGATTTGGCTGGGCAGAAACACAAGGAGCTATAATCGATACATTTGAACAATCACAAATTCATGACATTCTAAGTAAAACATATTGTAAATATTTACTGACCATATTGTGACTGTCTGTCACCTATGAAACAACTATAATTTATATGTTCTTGATTACAAAAAAATAATTCTTGCTTCTAAAAACGTGCAACAATTCATGATTTGCATTTGAATAGCCAGAAAATGAAACTGACAGATAAAATTAAATAAAAATACAAAACATACAATCTTTTCAAACACAAGCATGTGGCCACATTTGGAAAGTTGTGAGGAACACGAATGAACGAGAAATGACATGTTTAAAAGGACCATATAATAAACACTGATGTTTGCACACAGACGTCTGAGACATTTGAGGTCTGTGTAAGTTTCCCAGTCTTTGTCTTCAAGTGTCTGAAGAGGGCTACATTTCCACACACACACACACACACGCACTCGCACACACACGTGTGCACACGCGTACACACACACACAGTCTTTAACACAAACTGAAGTAACATGACTGTAACTTCAAAAGAAATGCAATAACACTGTTTGCATGGTTTTGTATTAGAACACTGACACACTGTATTGTGCAAATTCTCTCATTATTTCTTAAAACGAGATGATCTTTATTTGATCATGCACTGATTGGTTTTGTTCCTTCTTTGTTTTGTAGATTTTCTTTTGTTAAAAGTGCCAAAACCTTCTCTGCGCTTTCACATCTCCATAAAGGCCTCATTTAGCAGAAGTTCATTTTGCAGCGATGTTTCCAGTTTTTCGGTCATGTCAATAGGTTGTCGGTAACTCTAGGGCTGAGATGATCGATGTCCCTTTTTAAACAGCAGATATTTGCTCGTTTTCTGTAGAGGAAAAGGAAAAAATATGAGACGTAAACAAAGGGACAGTCAAAAATTAAAACAGCTGTTAATTTATTCAACCTTAGACCATCCAAAATGTGGGAGACTTTTTCTCAGTAGAACAAATGTTTTTTTGTTGCAAACATAGTCCTTAGTGATTTATATACCTGTGGCTCCTGATGATGTACTGAGGTCTTACGAAGCATAAGGGTCTTTGCAAGAAACTTTACTTAAACATTATTTACAACATTACTGGTAATCCATAGCCTCAGGAAAGCAGTCTGAACACATTGACTGTGTAAATACATCCAGTTCAGTAGGTGGCAGTAATGTAGCAGAAAAATAAACTCAAAACAGATGGCACCTGTTAACTTTAACTTATCTGATTTTATAAATCACCAAGGACAACTGTTTTAACTAAAAATATTCTTTACTGTTCTACTACAAAAGGTAAACTTCATCTTGGATGGTCTAAGGGTGGATGAATTAACAGCAAACTTTTATTTTTAAGTGAACTGTTTAAAAAAAAAGGAAATTCAATAGATGCTATAGAACTACAATAGAACTACAATAGAACTACAATAGAACTACAATAGAACTACAATAGAACTACAATAGAACTACAATAGAACTACAATAGAACTACAATAGAACTACACATACCATCCTGTTGTGGTCGTCGTGGTGATTTGCAATAGGTGTATGCTGGTAATCTATTGGGTGGGCGAATTGGCGAGGGTGGTTCACACGACCTCCTGACGTAACGAGATCGCTGCAGCGCTGCTGTGTAGTCCGGTGGGCGTCGCCCGTGAGCATGACTGGTGCTGTCCGCCTCGGCCAATGAAAGAGCAGTATAACCAGGTGGTGTGGGCGGTGGCTCTCTAAAACGTCCCTCCCTTCGACTCACGATATTCAACGTATTAGGCGTCTCGTCTTTTCCACCTTTACGTTTTATCGTTCCCGTGTCTCCTTCCGTGTCTTCGCCCCAGTATCCGGTAGGAGTGCTTACGTGACTACATCCAATCCCTTCTGAAAGTGTCTCCCAGCTGCGGTTATCATAACCCACACGGTATGGGATGCTCTGGATGTTGTCATGGGAACCGCTGGAGCAGGAAGTCCAGCTGCCCCGCCCACTGTCTACCGCATCCAAGGACGCACGGTCGCATTGATCCTGAGTCAGGGAGTATGACCTGAGAAAAAGAAATGAGTTTTACAGAACTAGTTACAAGAGGCTGTTCTATAAAATTAATATTGCAGAGTAAAGCAAATACAAGTGCCATCCTTCTGCAAGAAGAGAGATATACAGTATATATGTGGTGTATATATGGTATATATGCGATGTATATGAGGTACATATGTGGTGGGTAGGTGACCAATCAGAATTCAGCACTGTATGACGGCTGTAAATCTCTTACCCCAGGCTTATTTGGTCCAGCTCTGGCCTACACCTGAGTGGGTGGGTTAATACACGGGCTTGAGGGTGTGTCTGCTCGTCAGACGTGATGAGATCAGAGGAGGAGGAGCTTAAGAGACCCAACTCATCTGTTGCTTCACTCACCACTAACTGAGGAGCTGAAAGTCAAAAACACAAATAAAAATGAACAATCTATGAACTTCTTACAGTTTAGCAGTGGGGATGTCTGGGCAAACAGATTTAATTCTATTGCTCTATGACTTTTCAAAACACATTTATGTTCTGTCAGCGCTTGCCTTAATGTTAGTCTGGAATATTTTAATAACTAAATTTAAACATTTGCTACATTTTTTCAAAGAATAGGCAAAGGAGTAAGATACAATGTGAGAAACAATGGTAACTTTAAAATGTATAAGCTAATTATTACTTACTATATATTGCAACTAATATATATTATATAAACATAACAATTAAATGATATGCACAATTGACATCATATTTTGCATAGTTTGGTTTTGATATTTTTAGCACAAAGGCTTAATTTGCTGTGGTTCTTTAATTTAATAAACTAATCTAATCTAATACATACCTTTCCTTGGTGTACTGCGAGGTGAGGTACGTGGAGAGGAAAGACGAGATGAGGGATTTGATTGGCTGTCCTCTGGCAGCTTCCGTTGTCTGCCCCGCCCCTCTTCTGTGAGAGAAAGTATCTTATAAACGGTCAAAACAGATGGAGCACCTACACCAGGGGTGTCCAAACTCTGGTCCGGAGGGCCAGTGTCCTCCAGAGTTTAGCTCCAACCTGCCTCAACACACCTGACTGAAAGTTTCTAGTATAGTAAGACCGGTTAGGTGGTTCAGGTGTGTTTGATTAGGGTTGGAGCTAAACTCTGCAGGACACTGAACCTCCAGGAGCAGGACTGGACACCACTGACCTACCCACACAACCTCCATTTCAATACAAATAAGACTTATAGCCACCAGCAGAGGGCGCTCTAATGCCATGAACTTGTGTGAACATTCTAACCTGATGGTGGTAGATCTTTGCCAGATGTTTTCTTCTGATTGATATTTCCATTGGCACGCTGAGGGGTGGAGCTTCTCTTCCTGACAGGTGAAGAATCTGCTCTTTTCTTCTCACCTGGGATCTTCAGTGCTGAAAACAAACACACACGAAATTAGCAGCCACACCAAACAAAGCAAACAATGACAGGCAGTTCTGATGCTAAACATGAAAACAATTTGTTAGAAGTAGTTTGTTTGTCATGTAAGTTAGGATGCCATTGTCTTGTTCTGTTTATTTATTGAGTGTTTGTATTTCAGTGGTTATTAATTGGTTTTCTTAAACTCACTCGTGCTGTTGGGCGGCTCACACTGTACAGAGAGTTCGTGAAGCACATCCTCGTCGCTCTCGTGCGTGTGCGTGTCCAGGTACTGCCGCACACGCCTGCTCATTATCTCCACCTCGTACAGTTTCTTGGCGCTGAGGAAAGAGCTCCGCCTACCTTTCCGCTTCCCGCCCATCGTTCCGATGTCGGAGAGAGAGGAGCTGCTCACCTGACTCAGAGACCTACACGCGGAAAAACACACTGTGTGTTAATGACAACATTTCATCACCGAATACATCCAACCAACAGAGGAAGTTAGAAAGAGGAAATAGCTCTTCCCCTCGGTTTCAGACATCTGGACAAGTCGGTTGTCGTGGCTGTGAGGAATTTAAACATGCACAGGGTGAAGTAACTATATTAGAAAACTACAGGTTAAAAGAAATAATGTTTTAAAAAAAGATACTTTTACAAAAATCTTTAACTTATAATTCAATCAAAATACTGGTAATAAAAAGGTCATGCCTTTCTAATAGGTTAAAATGAGCATTTAGTAGAATAAGAAGAGGGCTTGTAACTGGAATTGACTTAAAACAGACCCGTCTAACAGATGAAGTGTTTGTTTGGAGTGAGTTCAGTACGTAACACAGCAAAACAAAACAGCTAAACATGAAGTGTGTAAAGTTTTCAAAAAAACAAATTTATTTTTAGTTTAATATGTAGATTCTGTTGCTTTGTGGCTCTGTCTGACTAAGACAAATAGTCCAACGGCAACATTATTGGTTTAACCAATAGCATGGGTTTGGTGGTGGGGCTATTGGCTTTTCTGACCAATGGAAGACAGGGTTCAGGAAAACATCAGTAATTGTCTTCTGTGATGTTAGTGGTTGACATATTACACACTTCATCTTTAACAGAATAAGTGAAAGAGAAAATGCGAGTAGCCGTCCCACTTACCCAAGACTCCTCCACTTTTTCTTCCTACAACACAAGCCGTGAAGATGAAGAACAGAAAAATGAGGAGAACGAGGAGACAAAAACACACTAGTGCTTAGACAGTGAAGCCCACAAAGCAAAGGCCCATATAAAGAAGGTCCAATAAGACAAACACACAATGACTGTCAGCAGAAACTATCAGCAAAGATATACACCACACAGTGTGTAGAGCGTGTATGTGTCTCTGGTATCTTGTGACGTCTTGATGCGAGTACAACATTAATTTTGAATAACTAGATGCTCTGTAGATGAGCGTACCTGGTTTTAAAGAGCAACGTAGGGTCCATAGTGATGGAAGCCATTCGAAACACGTGTCTGATTTCTCGTGCGATCATCCTCAACTTCTCAAAATTCACCAGACCGTCTACCTTAGAGTTGTTGCCTAAAAGGACACATTTAATGTTACGTTTTATTGTGTAATTTCTCTGCAAAATGGGCATCCAACAATGTATACACACACACCCATATATACAGTATATATTATATAAGTGCAGATCTATACATTACCCTCATGGAGGAAGGTGAGGTCTTTCTTAATGACAGGAAATAGCGGGATGACTGGCGGCTGCAGGTTATGTTTGTTCAGAAGGTTGCGGTATTTGGCCATGTTGCGTGACGGGTCGAACACGTCCTGCAGTTCTGCCAAAAGCTTTTCGTATTTTCCTGGCAACCGTTCCCATGTAGATCGCAACCGAGAGACGGGCGCTAGATTGAACCCACTGCCAAGACACGCAGATACGCAAGCACACAAAACAAATGCATTTTACTCAAATCAGATTGTCTTGCTGTACACACAACATGTCAAATGTCTGGACACAGCTACTTGGTCCTCATTATTACAACTATTAAATAACACAAATTAAAGTATTAAAGATCAAAATGTTAAATTAAAACTGGCCTAAATTTCAGCTTTTTTAAAGCAGTTCAACTTTGCCTTCAGCTTTTAAACCTCATGAGAGAATGAGTCACTTGGGATGCTTTTAAACAATTACTGAACTTTCTAGATGTTTCCCAGAATAGCTACCTGATAATGGCGAACATGGAGTTGAAGTTCTTGCAGTCGCGACAGTGGAGAGCGATCTTTATGAAGTGCTTGATGATCTTCACTCTTTTGGCCAAGTTGGTTTCTCGTACGACCTCTGTGGCAACCCAGAAGGTCTCCTCGTTCACAAGTCCTTCAAAGTTGCGGAGGTTTGTGGGAGGATCTTCTGGGCGGAGCTTGAAGAGGTCAATGATGTAATCTGTTGGCTCGATGCTCGAGAAGAGAAGATAATTGCGTGCTGACAGCTGATTGGCTATCTCCACGGAGCTCAAGGATAACAAGGAGACCTGACATTCTCGCTGCATCTCCTGGGCTTCCACATCTGAACACAATGTCTCTGTCTCCATGTTGTTCTTCAGATAGTACCTGACATAGGAGATAGAAACAACCAACACTTACGTCAACAAACATCTTCTCAAATTCTCAAAACTTCTTAAATACAGATTGTTTATTTGATATAGGTGTGACTGATGTGTATTAAGACCAAACCTGGCACTGAGCTGTATCCTATCTGCCAATTTGGAGAGTTGATCAGGAAGTCGCCTCTGTTTGATAACGCCATCCTGCGTGACTGACACCTCACAGAGCGAATAGGCTTCAGGAGATGCAGTCAAACCAAACTCTCGTACCGCCTGATTGGCTGCCTCTCTCGCTGTGGTGTCCCTATTGATCAGTAAGTAGCGACTTTGTTGGTCGGCCTTGAAAACACGCAGCACCTGGTCTTGCAATTCTGTGAATGCAAAAGTTAGACAACAAACAATTAAATAACATAACCGCAACTAGAAAGTATGAACCCTAACCAGCACATGGATCCAAAAATTCCTGCATTGAACGAACGACATGCAACTTCTAGAACTACAAAGGCAGCTGTAACATTCAAACATTCAAAAGATAAGAGGAACCCTAACGAAGTCAAAGAGGTTTATTGAAGATTGAAGTTTAGACAGAAGAACAAATGTATAAAGCTGTATCTTGGAGAGCTTGTTATAGATGAATCCAAGCTGAAGCAGAGCTGACACATAGACAAAGAAATGAAAACGCAGATCTTTACTGAAAGACCAGCAAGTCGTTTAGGAAAACACAATGCTAAGTGTAACAGCAGCTACAGGAACGGTCAGGTAAAGAGGGATCATGGTATCAATCACGGTTAGGAAAATCAATGTTAATTCATCTACAGCACTTTTGGCCCAGTGGCAGATTTAGCAGACGGCACAACTTATGAGTCAATTTAGAAAAGACACTCAAAAAAACCCTCAGTGGTCAACAGAGAGAGAGCATAAAGAAAATAGTCCCACAGCATAAAGGCGTGTGTTCTATGACTAGCGTGACTAGCGTGGTTTGCCAAGCTAACGGCAAAACACTGTCTACTGCCAAAACACATAGCAACAGACTACACCCTTTTAAATTAGCTTCAAAAAACAAAAACAATGGCCGAAAGTCTTCTCAGCAGCTGTTTGTATTATAGATGCTAATGTGGGTCTGATGCCATTAATGCAAAAATCTTGCCACTGAAAAAGAGAAAAAGAGTCAAGCAGAGATAGCATAAACTACTACAAAGAGAGATTGACAGGCGATTATGTGAGTCAGGCCTCTACGAAGAGTTCTGAGGAACCGATGTCTAGAGAGACGGTTGGAACCGTAAGACAGGTGTCTAAAGAAACGAGCAGAACCGCAGCAGAGCACAAAATACTCACGAGTGGATCCAGGAGCTGTGAGCAAGGAGAGGGTAGCAGAGACGTTAGAACGTCGCACAGATATTACAGAGATATTGAGGAAGGCAGGAACACAAACACAGCAGTAGAACAGAATGCATTTATGAGCAGTAAAACCCAAGATTATTACGGTAAGATACCGTAGGTTGCCGACTAGGCAGCATTATGCTGATGTTACTAAAGTTAATGTTGTAGAGTCTCAGCCTCAGACTGCCGACCCTCAAGAAAAACACCCACAACCATTTATGGACTTTTTTATGGATTTCCCACACAAAGGCAAAACTTTCTCAAAATGGCAAGCTCTGATATGATTGGTTGACTGTACAATGAAATGAAATGACTGGGAAAAGATGCCAGGTTTCCAAACTACACAATGAAAATTGTCCTATAGCTGGATTTGCTAATCTCTGCAAAGAGTTTATAACATATATCTGTGTTATACATGTATATCTGTATGTTGTGTGATTATAGTGTGTATCTGTGTGCATTTACCTGGTGGCTGTGTACTGTAGTCAATAATGCGTTGTTGGCCCTGGGCCAGGTCAGGGTTACTGGATGAGAGACTTCCACTGACTGGCATGGTGGGCAGAGCCAGTTTGTTCTGCCGTAATCCCACAATGCTGTCATCCTGAGTCTGGCCCAAGCCGAGGTCACTGCAGAAAATGGAACAATGATTCAGCACAATTCAGCAGAAAACGAGCAATTATTTATTTATATTTCCTGCTGATTTCCACACCAGAAATTACCTCATAAACCACAATGGTGGAAGGGATATATCCCTAAAACCCATTTAATTTAACACCATAGTGTTGTACAATGCCAAAATTTACACTGTAGTCTTTTCTCATTGATGTTTCTTAATTTCCAAGTATATGTTTTAAACCAAATAAAACGCCTATGAAAGGAGATTGTAAGCTTGTATACCTGTAGGGTTTCTGAGGTAGGATACTCATGCGAGTTTTGTCCAGAATCTTCATCAGTTTGTTTCGGCCGCCCACAGTATGAGCTTTGACCTTCTTGCTGACTTTTTCTTGACCCAGAACATCAGGACCAGTCCCGAGCTCAGGTACAGAGAAACGACCACTTTTCTTTCCATCACCGATCTTTGGAAGATGAGGAACGCCATTTTTTCTTTCTTCTGCCACCCTGGCCACCAACTCTTTGAAGACTGAGAAGAATGAGAGTTAGATGGAAATCAGAGGATGATAGTGAGGAAACTTGTGGTGAATTAAGTAGTCTGTTTGTTTGAGTGTTGGAAGATGCATCTCAGTGAGTCTCACCCAGGAGGTTGGTTTTGACACTCATGCATAGCTGTGTGTTGTTTCTTAAAATTTCAATTGCTTTGGACAACTGTACATTCTCAAAGGTTTGTCCATTCACCTCTAGTATCTACAGATGATAATACAGACATAGATAAACAAAAACAGGTATAGTTATTTATAAAAACTGTTTTAGTGTCTAGTACTTTAATACTGTGCAATTTTAATGTTTGAGAAGCAATACCTGGTCTCCACGTTTAAGCCCCGCCTCTTCTGCCTTGCTTCCCACCTCCACGCTGCTGATGAAGAGGCGTGTCCCTCGTTCAGCTCCTCCAATCAGGGTGAAGGGGAGGGTCATCTCCCGAACAGATCTTGTTATTGTAATCATTCGAGGTTTGGCTTTAGCTGCGCAAGCTATGTTGAGCAACCGCAACTGACCGGCCATTTTCTGCTCAGATACAAAGATGAAGGTGATACGGATGCTTGAGAACCCAGAAGTCTGATGCATGTATGTAACTCAGATTTGATTATATTGAGGTTTATAGCTGCAAAAAAAATTAAGGAGATGGTTATGAGAAGTGCCTTCATGTTTTCCCACCTCTCGTTCTAGATAGTTCTGGAAATCCTCCAAGTAACTGGTCATATCAGGGTCTCCTTCAAAGTCACTGAAGTGATTGTTGACCCATAACAACACAACTCGTGTTACCTGAGTGAGACAGAATGAGGATCTGTGAGTGAGGAACATTAGGACCTTAATGCGATTCCCTCACAGAGAAGGTTGATTTAGTCACTCTACCTTGTCTCGTAAATTGGGGTCATTAAACCAGTCCAGAAGTCTCTGTCCTAGAATCAGAGGACTGGGCAGGAAGGTACGATAGGTCAACAGGAAGTCCTCGATATATGTGGGGTCCACGACTGAATGATCCTCCACTAAGTGCTGCATTAGCCTCTCAGCTGTTCCCTAAATATATATATTATATTTTTTACATAAAAATTTTATTTAGATCATATATAGTCTTTTTCTAATAAAATTTAATCCATCAACTTATATTGTTGCATATTAATTGGTTAAACAGAAATTAAACCACATATGGAATAAAAATCTATCTATATCATAAAAATACTATCTCACAGTTAGTCGCATTGTGAGATATTCACATAAAAAACAAGCCATTCAGATTTTTCCAAACGGCGTCAGTTGTCACCTTGACAACAATGTGTCCCTTGCGGGTTCCCGTCCGGTCGAGTTCTCTGTGTTCTTTCACCATGACGATTTCCCCTTCCTCCTCCACACGCTGTGTGTTCTGCTCAACCTGATTCAGAATACAGCAGTAGTCCTGCTGTGCAATACACACAAACTACACACACACACACACACACACACACACACACACACACACACACACAGACACACAGACACAGACACAGACACAGACACAGACACAGACACAGACACAGACACAGACACACACAGAGACACACACACACACACACACAGAGACACAGGTGAGTTTTTTTTGCCACAAATGTATGAAATTTTGTAGTGAGTTATCATACAGTTTAAGAACAATATGAGGATTCTGGGTAAACTATTCCTTTAACTTTTTTGTCTTTTTTTAAAACAAGTATCAAAACTTACATTTATTATAATACCACAAAGTCTATAAGGCTCGCTCTGTTAAGAAAGTCATCACCAGGTAAACACACACACACACACACACACACACTCTTACCTGACAGTCATCTACTTTGGTCCTCATGACTCCAGACATCAGCTGTTTCTCCATTGAAGGACAGACACCGAAACTTCCGCCCATACACACGCTTTCACTGCGACCATCTGGACAGATCACCTCTACAGCTCCATTCAGAATAACTGACCACGAGTCCAGCTACAAAACACACACACACACACACACAGTATCTACAGTTATCATATTATACACACACAGTCATCATACTGGTGAGAACTTCGCTGTATTCATCTAAACATTAGAAGCTGAGATGTTTAAATGAGTCTGTTTTACCTCTTCGCTGTGATTCAGCACAATGGTTCCGGCCCGTTCCACCACCGCGAACACCATGACGGCACAAAGTTCCCTCCTAACCGAAACGCTCAGACTAGCAAACGCCGGGAGCTGCTGTACAAACTCCAGCAGCTGCTCTGTAAACATAAAAGAAAATGAAAACAAAACCACAGCATAATGATTCTCCCTATGACATCATTAACTGAAAAAACAGACACGTGTGCAGCCAATAGAAATGCAAGTTTTACCAATGTCATCGTCCGTACGATCCATGGGATCTTTCTCCAGACAGTCTCTCACGATGTCCCGACTCATGAGGGGGTCCGTCCCCCTCCCTACATCTTCATCATCGTCGTCTTCATCAGAGTCCACTGCCGTTTCAGGAAGCCCGCTGAGATCCATGTCGCCACAATCGCTCTCGGTGGCCTGCAACAGAAAGTGAGTCCAGCATCTGTGCAACTTTTCCAGCTGACAAAGTTCAGTTTTTAAAATTGGCTGACTTCTGATTTGTGTTTTGGTCCTTGGTGACCCAAACTCACAAATAAACCACAAAGCAGATCATGTAGATGTGAGTGTGTGAGTGTGTGTGTGCGCGTTTGTTTGGGAGTCACTGATTATAAGTTGCGATTAAAAAGGAGAAAAGCTAGAAAATGGTGCTAAACAAACAGCAGAAGAAAAAGAGGCAATAAATCAGGGTTTGTCCTCGCTCACAT
>JAZGTK010007701.1:0-19080 GCA_036877625.1 Ambastaia sidthimunki
GTAAATATCCTTGGATATTTTTGTCTTTTGTACAGCTGCTTTGCAACAATGCACCATTGTGAAAAGCGCTTTATAAATAAACTTGAACTTGAACTTGAACGAGCGGTTTTATAGCCTCCTGGTCGCGACGTCACCCCGTCTGTGACGTCATGCCCCGTAATTGATTGTTGCAACAGGTGTTTCAGAGTGCATAAAAGCTGATAGCGTTCCCGTCTTGTTCCCTTTAGGGAACCGGGGTTACATACGTAACCCGAGACGTTTTTTTCCAAGTTTTGTGGAAACACTTTTATCTCTGTTCGCAAATACATCACACATGGCTAAGCAAGCCCACGGCTAGAATTAAACCATGGTGCCCATGTAAACACTTTGAATCAGCTGGAATAAATGACAGGTAAAGGCTCACATGGAAACTCTTCTGTGACCACCAGGAAGGTGGTTGTAATTTTAAAAATATCTAACCAATAAATTATTGTCTGTAAAATCATCATGTATTTTGGGTTATAGAGAGAAATTTATAGGGCACTATAAAAGAGTCACGCTGAGTTTAGTCACTGTCCAAGGTGCTGAAACAGCACACACTGAATGATGGCCTTCCCACTCTGTTTACATGCTGATCAAGTTAACATTACACTCCACCAAATCTTCATTGTAGCTTGAGTCAGTATAGTGCTAAAGGTTCAATGCCCACATATGTTAGGTGTTGTAATTTTATAAGTCGTTTTACAAACCAGAAGAAAAGGAAATGTATCTTTCTCATTCATTCCTCTGCTACACCTGCAATTCCCATATTATAGTACAACCCAAATGTTTTTTTAAATTTGAATAAAATGAAAACAAAGAATTTCAAATCACATGAGCCAATAGTTTATTCACAATAGAACATAGAGAACATAACAAATGTTTAAACTGGGAAATTTTACAATTTTATGCACAAAATGAGCTCATTTTAAATTTGATGCCTGCTACAGGTCTCAAAATAGTTGGGACGTGGGCATGTTTACCATGGTGTAGCATCTCCTCTTCTTTTCAAAACAGTTTGAAAACATCTAGGCATCAAGGTTATGAGTTCCTTATCAGGAACTCAAGCTGCGTCGAAACGCTTTGGCCCACAGGCGGGGTGACATCACGGGGATCATAGGGAAAGCCATACTCCTCAATAATATTTAGCTGCAGGAGTGTGGCTATAAGGCGATACCCAGGGTTGAACAGGTGCTGGCTGGCTACCTGTCCTCTTTGGAGGCAGCGTCCTTGAAGGCTCCGCCCCTGCTCTCTAAAGCTTTGCGCACCACCTCAGAGCTAATGGGGGGTACACGGCAGCAGGTCAGGCCAGTGCTTGTTTGCATACCATGGGTATTTTACAAGCTTACCAGGCTGACCTGCTCAGAGACATTGAGGACGAAGGCCTTACATCTGAGGATGTGGATGAGCTTAGGCAGACCGCTGACCTCTCTTTACGTGCCACTAAAGAGACCGTCAGTGCTATCGGGCGGTCTATGGCAGCACTGGTGCCTGCAGAGAGGCATTTATGGTTGACCTTGTCTGACATTAAGGGGAAAGACAGGGTCTTTCTTTTGGACGCCCCGCTTGAGCCTTCTGGTCTGTTTGGCAACTCTGTAAGCACTGTTGTCAGCAGTTTCCAGGAGGCTGCAAACAAGTGGAGGTATTTCAGCGGTTCCTTCCTCGTCACTCTCTGAGGGCTGTTAGGCGGGAACAACCTCAGCCATGTACAAGGTCCTCCCACAGGGAAGAACAGAGAATGAGCCTCACGTCCTGTTCCACCCCCTTAAGGGTGGGGTTGACACGAGGCTGAACCTCGAAGGCCGGAAAGTCAAGACAGGATCTGAGGACCGTCTTACTTTCCAAGAGGTCTTCGAGAAAGTGGTCCTGACTATCCATCATCAGGACCCCAGGGGGCAGCCCCATCTGAGAGCAGCAGATTGCATTGCATCTTACGATGTCTGCTCCTTTGCAGTGCCCTCTGGAGGCCAGATTGTTAACCCTGCCACCTCTGTGTTTCAGGGCACAGCAGCCTCCAATACCAGCACCCTTCACTGTGCGCCAATATTAGCAAGCATGGAGAGGTTGCCACCTCTGAAGAGACTTACAGAGAGTTTAGCTCGGACTCCCCCTGCGGGGCTTCCCTTACAGGGCACCAACCTATTCACTCAAAACACACTAGAGGCCAATCTTGAGAGATTGGTTTCCCTAAAAGACTATCTGGCAGCTTGGCAAGCGTTGCCAAATGCGTCTCAATGGGTCCTGAGCATCACAGAACTAGGCTACAAAATCCGGTTCAAACTTTGTCCAACTGCTTTCTGTGGGGTCATCCCCACGATAGTAGGCTCTGCTCAGGCTCTAGTTATGGAACAGGAAGTAGACTCTCTCCTAACCCTCGTTCTGAAGAAAGATGGGGGAATGCGTCCTATTTTAGATCTGCGTCTCCTGAACCGCTCAGTCATGAAACTAAAGTTAAAGATGCCAACTGTGAAACAGGTTGTGTCTCAAATCAGGTCCGAGGAATGGTTTGTCACGATGGATCTGAGAAACGCATACTTTCACATCCCCATCCTTCCTCAGCACAGGAAGTTCCTGAGGTTTGCTTTCAGGGGCAAAGCTTACCCATATCGGGTGCTTCCTTTTGGCCTGGCACTCTCACCCCGCACTTTCACGAAAGTTGTGGATGCAGCTCTGGCTCATTTGTGATACCAGGGCATCCGAATACTCAATTACATCGACGATTGGTTGATATTGGCTGATATAGGGCCAGCTGGGGGCTCTTTGTTGCCATGTCTCGCTAGCAACAGATGCATCCCTCACGGGTTGGGGAGCGGTCATGAGTGGCCGCCCAGCCCAAGGTCCTTGGAGGAGTCGCCAACTTCAGTGGCACATCAATTGTCTAGAGATGCTGGTGGTGGAGCAGAGGTGGTGGAGCAGATTTGAAGAATCTTTGGGCAAGCCCAAGTGGACCTCTTTGCCTTTTGAGAGACAGCACAATGTCCCCTTTGGTTCTCTCTAGCTCATCCAGCTCCTCTGGGACTGGACGCTATGGTACAGACTTGGCTGAGGCTTCGTCTGTATGCTTTCCCCCCAATCGCTCTGCTCCCGGGAGTTCTGGAAAGAGTATGCTGGGACGCAGTATCTGTCTCAGGCGGAGGGTGCCATCTTATACCCCCGTCCAGAATTGTGGAAGCTGTGGGTATGGCCCCTGAGGGGGTGCTACTCACAGCTTCTGGTCTCTCAACCAAGGTTGTTGAGACCATCCTTCAATCCAGAGCTCCCTCTACGAGGAAACTGTATGCCCTGAAGTGGAAACTTTTCACTTCATGGTGCAGAGAATGCCAGCTGGACCCAGTGGCCCCTACACCCCATGGCCCCTACATTTTTGGACTTTGCGCCCAGTTTAGCCAAAGCCTTTTTATACCCAAAACAGGGTTATGTTTCGAAAGTACCCTCTACTGTGCTGCAACCGGTCGTGCTTCAGGCCTTCTGTCCTCCTCCCTTTTGGGAGCATGACCAGGAAATGCTTAATCGTGTGTGTCCAGTGCGAGCATTGGACCCATACGTCCACAGAGCTGCCCTGTGGAGAAGATTCCACCAGCTCTTTGTCTGTTTCAGTCATCATAAGCGCGGTCTCCCCGCTACCAAGCAGACACTTAGTCACTGGATTTCCAATGCCATTCGCATCTCTTATGAGTCCTCTGGTGTCCCCCGACCTAAGGGGACCAAGGCTCACTCTACACAAGGTATGGCGGCCTCTAAGGCCCTTTATGCAGGTGTCCCAATTAAGGACATCTGCGATGCTGCGGGATGGTCCACACCACTAACATTTGTAAGGCACTATGGCCTTGATATGCAAGCCACTCCTGGCACCTCTTTAAGTGCAATTTCACACAGAGGGCAGGGGAAACTTTAGTATGGATAGTGGGCGTCTCGTTCCCAAAGTGTTTCGACACAGCTCAAGTTCCTGAAAGGGAATGTCTCAGGTTATGCATGAAACCCAGGTTCCCTGAAGGGAATGAGACGCTGCGTTATGGGCCATACTTCTATTCTACTATTTGTGTGTGTGTTTAGAAGCATTGTATGTATAAACAATTAATAATTTGAAGTTAATTCAGCACTGCCATGATTAGCTGTTACATATATAAACTGGAAAAAGGGGCTGCCATGTCATGGTCAACCTGAGCTTTAGCAGTGGAAGGTATTTAACAGTGGGCACAAAACCACAACCCTTCTATTTCTCTTTTTTGACTGAGTAGTAACTTAACTTATCAGGGTAGAAATGAGACACATGAGCTATTGAATCAAGTGCCATTTCACTTCTCTTTCATCATACAGTAAAACATTCTAGCTCTTTTAAATAACTTTGTTCCATCTGAGTTACAAATTGGGTCGAGGATACATTGCTTTTCACAGCTGTAAAAGTTGAAAAGTTAAAACAGGTAACAGAAAGACTTGTGACTGGTAAAGACGGTAAATAAATGCATGCTGTGTTCCTGTGACAGTCTCTAAAGACTCATGTCCCCTAAAGTTGTTACTTGTAGAGTGATTTGAAGAAATAAAAACACATGAAAAGTTCTCCCACAGTCTCAAAGGAAACTAACCACTATTGATGTTGTTTCTTTCTTGACCTCACATCTTCTTGATCCGGTGTGGAAGTACTCATGGGGGCCCAGACAAAACTGAACTATAACAAGGATACATTTATTAGCAATTGGTTAGCAATGTCCCATGTTAGCAAATTAATTAGCAATGTCCCATGCAACTTGGGACAAAAGCAAGTGTCGTTTTTATAGAGTTTTTTTGAAACATGAGGTCAAAAGAAATCATGTGGATCCACTTTCCCTCGTTTCCTCTCATCAGAATACACATGCACACTGTAAACAAGGGAAAAGGAAGAAGGGAAGGGTGATTGAAGGCTCTCTTCACTAGGTGCGTTTATGTGAGGCATTTTGTTCCAATTGTGATTTGTTTAAAAGTCCAATCCGATTGAAAATGTTATATTGGGTGAGAGGGGTGGGATAAAGAGGTCAGCTTGTTAGAATGCAAAATAGCAGCAGTGATAAAATCGAACTGTGCCCTGTTGCATAAAAACACCTAAGTGAGGGTATATCTGAAAGGGAAAATGCCTGAGAAAAGAGATTTTTTTAAGAGTTTACGATCACATTTAACTTTTTTTTTTTTCACATTCAGTTACTTAAACTGTCTTTTTAAGCACACTGTGTGTTTATTCAAGTCACTGACACTCAAATGATAAGCACAAGTACTATTATAAACGTTTTCACCACTGATGGGAACATACTGTGTAAATGAATCACTAGTGATGGCTGTTCTGCTATTGTTCTCCTCTGTTGCTGCAAAGTAACAGCGTGTCATTTTTTATTCTTTTAAATGGAGGTTTGCACCCTAAATAGTGCACTTACTGCCATCTGCTAAGATTATTGACACGAAACGAAAAGAAATAAACTAAATAAGTAAAATAAGTGTTTTTTAACTTAAGGCTTTTTATAATTAAGAGCAACACTTTACATGAAAGTATCACCTATAATGACAGCATTTAAAATGCAGCTAATATGACATAGACTAATGCGCACGTCACAAATTATTCCAATTGAAAGCGCTGACACATGTAAATACAGTATGTGTTAAATGAGTATTTTATTGAATGATTTCAGTCGAAATGACAAAAACTGTGATGTGCATGTACTGTAAACATGGCTACTAATTTGCTCTTCTCCCAGCAGGGAGGGCAACAGCCATCAAATCACAGACCATGGACAGAATGGTTTTTAATGAGCCATCAGACTGATAAAAAAGAGCCATATCCTCTATTTGCCATTATTAAATAGACAGAGTAACAGGCAACAGAGTCCCCTTATGGTGGGAACAGTGAAACGGGATAAAGAGAGGAGATTTGGTGATTTAAAATTGCCCCTGCGATATCTTTAAGTCCCCACACAGCAGCAGAAAGATGAAGTCGGTAGAACACAATAGCAACATTTGAAATAATACAAGCAATAAATGGACAGACAGACAGGCTTGTGAGGAAAAACAGTGTGGATGCTTGGGGCTAGATGATAAAGCACTTAGTCACATCTGCAGGAAATATTTTTAAAAATAGAATTCTCTCTGAAGTTATGTAATGCACCAAATAAATAGGCCAAGTTCCTTGTAAAATAAATAAACAGCAGTAGTATGTAATGTGAAATCTGTCTAAAAATAGTGTTTTTTTGACCAAACCCTGCACATTATAATATATTAGCAAATGCTAATTTATTTTAGTTTTCATGGCAGGTAACACTTTCTCACAGACGTACCTAATTTTCATGTTCTTGCAGGGCAGAGCAAATAGGACATTATTATTTTATTTTATCTAGTATGGCAAGTGTATACTAAAATGTCTGTTTCCATTTTTGTTGAGGCAGGACATCAGGAGACTCAGTCCCATCTTTAAATGTGAATAGCTAGGAAACCGGAGGAATCATAAGAGATGCGAATAGCATCAGTAATCCAGCTACTGAGTGTCTGCTTGGTCGCGGGGAGACTGCGTTAATGGTGACCAAAACAGACAAAAAGCTGGCCTGACCTACGCCACAGGGCAGCTCTGTGGACATATGCGTCCAGTGGTTAAACTTCTCCTGGTCATGCTTCCTAAAGGGAGGAGGACAGAAGGCCTGAAGCACGACCGGCCGTAGTACTACAGAAGGTATTTTAGAAACATAACCCTGTCTTGGGTATAAAAAAGCTTTGGCCAAACCGGGCGCAAAGTCTAGATAGGAAGAGGCCACAGAAGGGGCCTGAAGGTTACCTACTCTCCTCAGAGAAGTGATGGCCAACAGAAATACAGTTTTGATCGACAAAAGATTATCAGATATTTCTTCAATGGGCTCGAAAGGAGGAGCACAAAGAGCTTCTAGTACCACAGCCAAGTCCCAAGGAGGGACACGAGATCGTACCTGGGGCCTCAGCCTCAGTGCACCACGGAGGAATTGTGTAACCCAAGGGTGTCTACCTACAGGATAGCCACCTAATGAAGCACGGTAAGTGGATATAGATGCTACTTAAACCTTCAAGGTGGAGTAGGCCAACCCTGCAGAGAGCCGAGCCTGCAGATAGTCCAGGACCGCATTAATGGTGCAGTCAACTGAGTCCGTTCTCTGCACCATGAAGTGAAAAGTTTCCACTTCAGGCATAAAGTTTCCTTGTAGAGGGAGCTCTGGATTGCAGAATGGTCTTAACAACCTCGGTTGAGAGACCGGAGGCTAGGAGTTGCGCCCCTTCAGGGGCCATACCCACAGCTTCCACAGTTCTGGACGGGGGTGTAAGATGGCACCCGCCACCTGGGAAAGAAGGTCTCTCCTGATGGTAATCTCCCATGGAGAACCATCTAGAAGCTCTACCAGATCTGAGAACCATACTCGAGTTGGCCAGCACAGGGCCACTAGGAGCACAGATACCTCATCCTGGCATATCTTTTCCAGATCTCCCGGGAGCAGAGCAATCGGGGGAAAGGCGTACAGACACAGCCTCGGCCACGTGTGCGCCATGGCATCCAGCCCCAGAGGAGCCGGATAAACTAGAGGGAACCAGAGGGGACATTGAGAAACAAAGTCTCAAGAGAGGTGAAGAGGTCCACTTGAGCTTGCCTAAACATTCTCCATATCCGCTTCACCACCTTGGGGTGAAGCATCCATTCCCCGGGCCTCGGCCCCTGTCTCGACAGGATGTCTGCTTCCACATTGAGACATCCAGGGATATAAACTGCTCTCAGAGAGAGGAGTTTTCCCTGGGACCACACAAGGATCTGGCGTGACAATTTGTAAAGGCCTTCGCAGGTGGTTGATATAGGCAACCATTGCAGTGCTGTCGGTGTGGACCAGCACATGGTGATCTCTCATGTCTGAGAGCATGGAATACTGCCATTACCTCTAGACAGTTGCCTCTAGACGTGCCTGCATCATTATCGAATCCCAAACCACACCCAGATAAGTTGTTCTCTGCACTGGAGAAAGCACACTTTTCCCTGTGTTCAGTCTGAACCCCAATTGTTTTAAATGATTTAGAACGACATCTCAATGCCGTACTGCAACCTGCTCTAAATGAGCTAATATCAACCAAGCGTCTATATAGTTTAGTATACGGAAGCCCTGGTATCGCAGGGGAGCCAGAGCTGCATCCACAATCTTTGTAAAGGTGTGGGGTGAGAGTGCTAGGCCAAAAGGAAGCACCCGATATTGGTATGCTTTGCCTGAAAGCAAACCTCAGGAACTTCCTGTGTGGGGAAAAGATGGGGATGTGGAAATACGCATCTTTCAGATCTATCGTGACAAACCAGTCCTCAGACCTGATTTGATTCACGACCTGAGTCACAGTAAGCATCTTGAACTTCAACCTCCGCAGAGGTGGTGTCCACACCATGTCTGCTGAAGTTGCCGAACAGTGGCGGGCACCCGAGGTGGCAGGGTTAACAGTTTGGCCTCCAGAGGAGCTGGCACATGGCTGAGGACAGAGAGTGGCAAGGGAGAAACCACTGAAACGCCTCCGCTTGTTTACAAGCCTCCTGGAACCTGCTGACAACCATATCAACCACGTTGCCAAACAGCCCAGAAGGCTCAAGTGGGGCGTCCAGAAGGAAGACCCTATCCTTCCCCTTAATATCAGATAGGGTCAACCACAAATGATTCCCGCGGCCACCAAGGTTGCCATAGACTGCCTAATGGAACAAGCGGTCTCTTTGGTGGCACACAGTGAAAGGTCAGCGGTCTGCCTGAGTTCACTCACGTCCTCAGATGTGAGGCCATCGCCGTCAACAATCCCCTTAAGCAGGTCGGCCTGATAAGCCTGCAACACACCCATAGTGTGCAAACAAGCACCGGCCTGACCTGCTGCCATGTACCCCCTGCCCAATAGCTCAGATGTGACATGCAGTGGTCTAGAGGACAGAGATGGAGTCTTCAAAGATGATGCCTCACCAGGGGACAGGTAGCTAGTTAGCGCCTGCTCCACCCGGGACATTGTCTTATAGCCATACTCGTTCAAGGTTGCCATATAAATTAACAGCAGGGCTGAAAATACGGGCCGAGTATGGCCTTTCCCAGGACCTGGACACCTCAGTGTGCAGGTCCAGGAAAAAAGGAAGGCTCCTGTGTGGAGGTGCAGACTGGGCACGCAGAAAACGCTCATCCAGCAAGCTTCTCTGTGGCGCAGTCTGCTGCTCGGCGGGCCAACTGATATTTAACTTGGCCACTGCACAAGTAATAACCTCCAGCAGCTCCTCAAAATGGGGAGAAACAGACGGCTCCTCAACGCTGTCTGCATCCATTTCTTCTTTGGATGAAAGGTGAAGGGATGAGCCCTCCCCCTGGGGGGAAAGTAACTGCAGTGCGGGCTTCCAAACCCAGAGAGAGAGCAGAGGACCTGGTGGGTGTGGAACGAGATAGGGATGAGCCCGTTTCAATTCACTCCATGAGATCCAACTGTGAATCCCACGAATGCATCCTCCGCTCTGCCTCAGCAGAGGCGGGACCAACACCGCGGGGAACACTTATGAAGGCTCCCTCCTTTAAGAGAGCCTTCCGGGAATGAAGCGTGCGCATAGAAAGGTGCTCACAATGCACACAGTCAGCCCCCTTGAGAGCTGACTGGGCATGCTTCACTCCCATATAGACAACGCACAGAGCATGTGCTTTTATAGCTTCCTGGTCATGATGTCACCCCGCCTGTGACGTATTGCCCCGCGATTGGATGATTTGACACGTGATTTAGAGTGCATCTCTAAATCGCGTCCCCTTCAGGGAACCTGGGTCACATACGTACTAAGATGTTTTTACTGTTAGGAGAGTAACAATAGAGTACATTTTCCTCAATATATATTTTAACTTCAGCTCCTTAACTTTTTGGTATAGAACAATTTCCCCTTCAAACCCCACTTGAGCCAGGTATGAATATATCTCTGCCCCATGAAAGCAGGCTTATATTGCATCTGCATGAATTAGTGCTTTTATTTGTCAGCCAGGTACAACACTGTGAGAAGTGCAAGAGACGGGCTGTTGACTTGCTGAAATATGTTGCCAACCTTTCTTCATGAATTCTAAATCAGCATAAATTAATTCATGTCCAAAGCGCACCACAAATAGAAATTCCTCAGAAGGAGTGTGAGTTCTCTTAGACTCCATATGGGAAGTATTTTTCAATGTCATCTCACCTTTACAGGGCATATAAAAGCGTAGTTTTCACAGTTCAGAGTAAATATCGTTCCACTACTATATTTAGGCCAGTGGTTAGAGTAGACCACGGTCTGTACATATATAACACTGTCGGGCTGATCAAGGTTCAGCTTCTATTGGTTACAAGGTTCAGGTTCATCTATTTTAATCACAGTCAGTTGGATGTAAATAGCATATATTACAACCAATACAATATATTATAATTTAATATACAATATATTACACACCATCTATGGCATGATTATATCATATGCTAAAGCTGGACTTTAAGTGCACATGCTGAGGTACTATAGCGATTCTGGGATAAAGAGTGCTGCTTAGCCTCCAAAGAAATTCCCAGAAACATTTAATGAATAAATGGACTGTCATGAATGTACTCCAGAACACTTTGCAGTCAGTTAGAAGGAATATGCAGCAGATGGTGACAATGATTTCAGAATAGAGCTTCATGTTCTGATTAGGAAATGAATCCTCGACTGTGCTGTTAAGATAGAGTGTCTTTCTTGTTTCTTTTAAGTACAATTTGTAAAATATTCAGTGATTTCTCATTTTACAAGTCCCACATGACCCCGTTGTGGCGTAATTCACAACATTAGGTGATTTAATTAAAGTTATCACATATAATTAAATTCATATGCTCCCCTTCAAATGTTATTAGGTCTAGCACTCCCTGCATTGGTCCCACCTATTCTTGAACTCTCCACACTACTGAGTTGTATGCAAATGGATGTTGCTTTATTTCTGTTGATGTCTTAGAAATGTCTCTGTGACAATAGTCACAGAGGAAGTGGCAAACAACAATAAGCAAATAAAATTCAAAGAGACTTGCAGACGTTCAATTACCAAGTTATATGTGGGATGTGGGATGGTTAAAAAAGCAAAAGATAAAGGAACAATGGCAGCAGTAAACCAAACAAACAAAAATATATAACATAAACATATATTCAGTGAGTATACTCCACAATTAAAATAGCAACCATTAAACCAAAACCTTAAAATGTAACAAGGAAAGTGGTTAAGGGTGTGAAGCTTTTAGTGCAAAGAGCTAGATTAATTGCAGGTTGCAAGCCACAGTGACATAAAATAGTTTCTTGTAGTTGTTTGTTCATAATAGTCTTTTAGCTGATTTCCACCGCCGCGGTGCCGGTGCTGGTGCCATGCTGGTGCCCAATCTAGAACTGGTTCTGCGACCGAACATTGACAGGTGCTGGTGCCAAAAAGCGGGCACCGGCACGGCACCCTGAAGCTGCTGGTCCCAAAGTTGGAACCGCACAAATATGTAAACGCAGAACCATAAACCAAGGTTTACCCTGTTATAATGTTGCCTCGTGAACTGTGCTCGTAAATAACGAAAGTTTGTAGAGCGCTGCGTGAATGTAACCATAGTAACATTTTGCTACAAATTTCGGTGCTGAAACCTGTGGAAATGCATGCGGGCGCTGGTGCCGGACCAGAACCAGTTCAACTCCAGCACCGGCACCAGCACGGCCATGGTGGAAAAGAGGTATTTGTGAATTATTCCTTGTAGTGAAATACTTTTGTATTGCTTTTACAAGGAAAATATTGTTATTACATTTGGTGAGCGCCGGAGTTTATACCACATCTTTTTTCTAAATTTTAGTTTAATTGCTCATGGCACTGAAATAATGTCACAATCTTAGACTTATGCTCTTTTGATAAAGCACAGTGAGAGCTTTAGATGGCGTAAGGCAAATTGAATTGACTAATTGTTGCAATGACCTTCTAGTTTCTTTAAGTCATATATGGCTGCATAGCCATAACACTGCCAAAGTGGACTTGAAGGTAAGAGGCAGGGAACAAAATGAGGAAACAGGAAATAGGGAAAGAAAGGGTCAGGATATGAATGATTAGCAAAGAAATGTGCTTGTGTTTTATACTGTCAGGAACTAAAACTCTTGAACATACACTCAGGGATAAACATGGAGGAACATACAGAGGGATAAACTGAAGGGATGTAGCTAAAGGAATAAATAGTGAGGATGTGTTGTGAGTGAGTGACTGTGTAAATGTATGAGTGACAGATGGTACACATAAGAAAAGAATGAGAGAGATGTGCTAAAAAAGGAACAAAATGACTCAATACTATCAACAACTGTAAATAAATTTGCTCAATTTTAGTAGATTTTATCAAGTTGAGATTCAACTATAGTTCTAAAAAAAGCTAATTTTGGCATGAGTATTTAACAATTGAAGGTAATGACTGTATGAACCTTTGAGACTCCGTTGCTTCTCTGACTAGGACTCACCTTTAGAAAACATCACATTCCTCTATAAATGGTCATACTGTGAAAGCTTCCAATTTTTTTTACTAGCCCTGAATATCTTATCTGTCTATGCTCAGAATGTTGGATCTCCATTTCATATGGTATGCGTCTGACTTTCTGCTCCTGGTTATATATTTAATTGAAAACCTGATTCATTTTTAAAGTCTCCATTTGGTACAATACAAGACTGTCTTTTTGTGTCTTTGAAGGCTAAATCTGCCTAGAGGTGCTGCTGATATATGCCACCCTTAAAACTGTTGCAGATTTAACGTCACCTGAATATTATATTTCAAATTGTACAAAAAAATTCACTGCACTGGTCTCAGGTTAGAAATTCAGGTCAGAAATTCATTAATATTAATAATCCTCAATAAAAAAAAAAATTAATTAATTGTAGTAAAAGTATGATCTCTTGTTTCATTTACTTATTTACCTAGTATTATATAATTAGGGCCAGAGTAAAGGATGCGAGGAAAGGATGCAAAACTTACTTAAATCCATTTAATCAAAAAAAATACACACCAAAAATAATGTTATCCCTGTAAGCCTATTTGCACAATTATTTGCAGTCACACAGTCCAGTGAAGAGTAATCACTACACACTGTGTGATGTACACACTACTCACAGTTTTTCATCCTTCTGCACAAATCAATGGCATCCTGTTTCTCTGTAAAGAGTGCTCTCTCTCTCTTTCCTAACATCTCACTATGTGTTAACTCGCTGCTACTCTGAATGCAAAACCTGACACAAATTCTGTCATACATGAACTGTTCTCATCTGGAGCTACAGGCATGTATATGACTTACAGTCAGTCATGACTTACAGAAGTACAGTCAGTCTGCTCGTTGCTCCTCACCACATGCAGCCTGTTGAGTCAGCTGCACAGAGAGAGGATTGGATCCTGCAGGCTCAGGCAGCAGCAAAGCCTTGGCTGGTCGACCCTAGAGTTTCCCTTTGCGCCCCTGAGTCAGAGATAAGACAGACTTTATAACAACAGCAAATCATGAGCCCTGGATAGAGGTGGATAAACGTGCTAAAAATATGCTGGTTTATGTAAATTTAAAGACCTAAGAACATGGAGAAGGTTGCAGTTTGATCAATGATGCATTGAGGTTCAGTTTCTCAGTATAGATCGTAAAGTGGTATGAAATTCATGTTGATTAAGGGGAAATAAATCCCACTTTTCCTATGTGTTTACATTTTAAATTTCCTTTAATTTAAATTTCTAGGTGAGCTGACTTTTCTATGACTTCAGCGAACTCACTAATCAGTATTTTTCCAAATGACATTTCATAGTTTCGTATTTTTATTTTCAATAACCTGTATTATATTCATTAATCATCTGAAAAACAGATATCTGGGTACATTTCTTATCATGGCAACAGTATAATTCATCACACGATAATCAAATGAGGAGAAAATTGTTACAACTGAGCATGTATACAGACATGCTTGTAGTCAAGTGGCCTTCTGCACTTTATCACAGTGATAGAGTGGTGCTTGTACAAATCCAGTAAAGTATTCTCAAACTGGATGGGACATTTTAATAGCTTCAGCAATACTTTTGGAAGTGATCTTGTGTCCTTTGATTGGCAGATCCTCAACACCCTTTGAAGAACATTGTCAAGTGTCATTAATACAATAATTAGCTCTCAAACAGCCCCGTCATCAATGTGCCACAAGGCGATCCAACACCAAAGAGCAGGGAATCTTCAATGAATCTTCAAAGCCTTGCACAGGCGTTAAGTCACTGAATATTCCCACTACAGCTGTCAGCTACCCATTTTTAAAATCAATTGTTCTTGCTCCATTTCTTGTGCTCTTTAGGCCTTAGATGTGAATGTTTTGTAATGGCTTTAGTGGTGGAATAATTTACAGATGAATGCATTGCAGTCTAAATACTGTATACCTCTTTAAAGGTCAGCTGGATTGTGAGAGAATAGGAACAGTGCTTGTCTGAGAGTCATATCATTTTGTCTGCTCCTCTGGGTAGAGCTTGTCCTTTCAAGCTGATTTAGGATCAGCTTTCCCCCCCGAGTAAATCTTACCTCCATGGTGAAAGCAGAAGTACAACAGATTTTAGATCAGTGTGAAGTCTAAACTTCAGCCAAGTTCTTGCGTGTGCAGTCAAGGTGCAGAAATGAATAGCCATCACATGTGAAGACAGCAAGCACAAAAAAACACAAAAGTACTCATGCAAGCCAGTAGGTATGCAATCTATGCATACTAAAACATTCCTAGCTTTGAAGATATATGTGCTATTTTTGTAAGAAAAGAGGTTGACTGCTTATTTTGCATTGCTGATGTATGTTGGTGCAAAAATGGAGCTAGGTACGGATGCAAGGTTGTACAAATAGAACTGCAGACATTTGTGGCCCACACTCAATCCCATGTGTAGAAATGTATTAAGATACGTTTCCACAGGGTATTCTCAGAATGTTAAACAGAAAGTCCATTGGTGTTCATTAAGCTTGACAGAGAATAGCTCTGCTTGACACTCCCCATTGGATTATTAAATTGCAAGCACAACACTAAAACAAGGAAGAGTGGGGTGGCTCCACTTAAATTAAATGCAGGCAGGCGGAGAACAATCAACAAACAATAAACAGCCCAGGTAATTCACAGGTAAGTATAATACAGGGGAAACGCTCGGAATTGTGAGCCGTGGCAAAACAAGACTTCGCAACTGGTTAAAGCATGGGTGAGTGTTTATAGCGTTCGTGATGAGTAAGATGGCCACCACCTCTGGTGGGCGTGGCCCAGGTACGGGGTTATGGGAAATGTAGTTTTAATATTCGGGAGAGGGCTCCCGCTGGTGGCGATCGGATGGAGCCACAGAGGCCGGGTTCGTGACAGTAGTAATGGTCTGAGCTTGCCCATAAATGCCTCTGTCATGTGTTTAGTTAAAGCATTGAACCGATTTGACCTTTGTTATTGTAGCGTTTTCACTTAATATATTGAAACCTGTGATTTAATTATGTTTGTATGTGCGTAACATTGTTTAAGCTACCTGTGGTGTGAACAGCATGACAAATTATCCAAAGAACCAAGACACTCTAAAAACATTTGGAAAAACTTCAGCTTAAATGTTATGGCACTATGTTAAAGCCTGTATTTCTTTTGATTTCTGATTATGGATAATAATACAGGGAAAGTGAAGGGGTTTTGTAATGAGCAAGTAACACAACTGTTGAAATACAAGATTCCTCCTGAACCTCAAATACCCTCAGCTCCAAAGATGAGTAACAGCAAAACATTGCCAATATATTTAGTTGTTTTATCATTCAAGTATGTTGTCTGTATTCCTCAGAACATGGTACAAAATTATGTCAGGCTCAAGGTTTATGTATTGTGCTTTCAATATTTCTGTATATTCTCTATTTATAAACATGCCAATGAGTTCCTCTTTAAAAATACTAAAAGTTTCAAATACTTGTGGTTTTTAATCAAATACATTGCGTCAATTCTTTTACAACTCATGGACCTAAGATTTAATATTTGAATAATATTTTATGATACAGTAATAATGCTTTTATCATTTGTTTTGGGAGTGAACACCAAAACATACAGAATCTAAAGGCAAGTCTCCACATAGCCTGGTTTAAAATCATAAAAATTTAGTGCTAATATTTGTTGGTCAAATTTTATTATATTTTAGGCTTCTATTTATCTTCTGTAATATTTAATTTTATTTGACAACAAATTCTTAAGTATCTATTTTCCAAAAGAAGTAAGATTATGTCTGTTGACCATAGACTTTAGGAACTCCAACCAATTTCAGAAATGTACATAATTTATAAATACTGGGTCCAAATAGGCACAACCAGCAATTACACAGAGGCATGTGTATGGTCATGAACTTAATTACATCTGCAAAGCACGACATTCCCTGTCAGTCTTTCATCGTTGGCACTGCGGGTTGTAGTGCTTCTGTACTAGTGACATCCCCTCAAGCGGAGCCTTGAAAATGTCATTCATGTCCTCAGATATGGCTCTGATGCATCAACATGTAAAAGTCTTTGTTACAGAATGTAACTTTTCATCAGTGCCTTCCAAAGCCAAGGCCTTGTCTCTCAAGCATAACAAAAATGGAGCAGGGGATTGAAATTGACATGGTGGTTTATAATGTAATACATTTTACATATATATTTACATATTTTTCTCTCTCTCTTTGCCAAAGACACATGCACACTTTCTATCTATGACAGCCTTTAAGGCTAGATTACATTGCATGTGTAACAAATCTGGTCTCTGTGGCTCCCTCTACTGGCCGCCAGCGGGATCCATGCACTGAATATTGACTACGTTTCCCATAATCCCCGTACCTGGGACACGCCCCTGCCAGGTGGTGGCCATCTTGCAATCACACCCAATATATAAACTCACCTCGTTTGTGAACTCATTGTGAAGTCTTATTTTGCCACGGTGAACATTACTGAGCGGTTTCCCATTGTTTTCTCTGTCTAGCTATTTACCTTGGACTGTCTCTCGTTCTCTGATTGTTTGCTGCCTGCCTTTTGGACTATTGCTTGTTTCTGGGTTTCCCTTGTTGCTAGCTGCCTGCCCTGACCTTTGCCTGGACTCTGATTACTCTCTTGGATTACCTGTGTTGCTCTTGTTTGCCTGGTTTTTGAACTTTGCCTGTTTCACCTTGATTTTGCGTCAATAAAAGCTGCACATGGATCTACCGCTTCATGAGCAATCATTACAGCATGACTTTAGCTTCGACTTTTGCCCTAATTTGCAGTTGTGAAGAGATGGGGTAAGTCTTCGCTATTTGCTGTGAGTCAGAGCCACTTCTTAAATTGAGAAATTGGAGTTAACAGATTTAAAAGAAAATTGCATAGTTTATGGTGTGTGCACTCTTCAATTATGTACAATTAGATTATGATTCCATCTCGCTACTGTTAATCAAACATTTTGAGCAGGAAATCTCAATGGATGTTCCATGACTCAAATTCTTTTCCAGTTTTGGGGTTTGACTGTTGCAATTTGTTTTAATTGTCTGCAAAGCCATATTTATCCATACAGACCTGTGATAATTATGTTTGCATTTCCAGCAAACCTGTGACAGCAAGAGCATTTACCCTCCGTTTTTTTAATACCACGTTTATACATTGTATACATGTCAGAGACAGTAAAAAGATGGCTTTAGCATGTGATGCTTAGTATTTTAAAATAAAATAGTGTTTTTAAATAAATTATTATTATTTTAGTGTGACTGTTGTGGTTTGGCACCTGCATTTATTAGGGTGATTACAGGGAGTGTAGAAGGGACGGAAAATGAGGTGATAGTGTGAAGTATAGTGAGTGAAGTAAAGGTTCACTGAAAATAAGGTTGACACAAACATCCTGTCGTGGTTATTGCGTTCTGGCACTCGTCGGATGCTACACTGGTATCAGAAGTGGGATACGCAAAACACGCACAACCCCCCCCTACATCCAAAGAGTGATGGATTGGTGGAACGCTTCAACCGTACCATGACCACCCAGCTAGCCATTCTAACTAGTGAGCACCAGCACGACTGGGACAGACGCATACCTCTTGTGCTCTGGGCCTACAGAACTGCAGTTCAAGAGTCTACGGGGTGCACACCAGCTGCTCTCACGTTTGGCCGGGAGCTATGAACATCGGTGGAATTGGTATTTGGTCCACCACCTGGACCAGAAATCCCCGGGGCACCAGGGCTGGAGTATTTACAAAACCTGCGGAACAGACACCACATAGTTCATGAAAGGGCCCGGGACCGGCAGAGAGCTGCATCGGCCAGACGGAAACGGGCATACGATGTCCATAGCAATAACAGAGACTTTGTGCCAGGAGACATTCTTCTTGTGGTATGTGGGTATTCTTCCCTAAAAAGAAAAAGGGCTACTCTCCAAAGCTTTTTAGTCACTGGCACGGGCCATGTGAGATACTTCCCAAGTGTACAGAGTACACAACATCTGAAGTCATCGCTGCAGCAAGAGTCCTTACTAGGCCAAAAAAAAAAAAATTCACAACCCCTATTCTATCATCTTGTAGGGTTGAAAATTAAATGGAATTTACAACCCCTTTATCTTGCCTAAAGTGACCCTCTTCTGAACCCACAGTTGAACTGATAGCAATCAAAAGCTATTGGCTGAGCTGTTTGTATTGTGTTTCAGGGTCTGCCATTTGTCCAGTACAGTGGGGGTTAAACATGGTCTTCTGATTGGTCACTTTGGTTGTCTTAGGTTTGGTTGCTCTGTCTTTATTTCCTGCTTGCACTTTTTCATTTATGCTTTCTTTTCCTTGGCTCTCCTTTTTCCTTGGATCTTTTCCTGTTTGCTCTTTTTCTTTGCACTCTTTCTCTTTACCTGAGCTCTGGGGTTTAGGCCACTAGGCCCAGCTTCCAGGCCTCAATTGTTCTCTCTTATTCTGTATCTCAGACATAAGTTAACATTCTCAGTGCACCCAATTAACTGTATACATATACCATTTACCATTATAGATGTTTATTGTAATCATTTCATGTATAACCTCATTTAGTAATGTTAATAAACTTTCACAACTATACTAGTTTTGATTCTTTGTTAATAATTTAAACCT
>JAZGTK010007702.1:0-19080 GCA_036877625.1 Ambastaia sidthimunki
TGTAGGATTTCAGTTTTAGGGGGACTTAATCCTGAGTCTCATCTTAAGTGTGAGCAACAGCAAGCTTAAAACATGATTCCATTATTATTATGTTTTTAGGAATAAATAAAACGATGTGTTTGTATATTTATTTCAATATACCACTGGTGCATCCAGTTGTATTACATTTTGAAAGAGCTGTGTTTATTTCACATTTTGTGGGGGGGAGCTGCAGTCCTCCGAAACAGTTTCATGCAAGACATATGGGCCTTATGACACGTGCAAGTGTTCTTACCTGTGTATTCAGGGAAACAGATACTCAGGGGAGATTTCTTAATCTTTTCAGCAAACAGATCTTTCTTGTTGAGGAAGAGAATGATGGAAGTGTCAATGAAGAATTTGTTGTTACAGATGGAATCGAACAGCATAAGAGACTCATGCATGCGATTCTGCAAGAGAAGAAACCAGAATAAAGGAAAAGACAGAGAGGAAAAAGAAAATAAGAAGCAGACAGAGACACAGAAACCTGAAGGTTAGTGGAGAAATATAAACAGCAAAAGCGGTTGAGTCAAGATACAGTAAGCATCTACTGTACTTAAGCGCCACAAAAATATGAACTGGTCCATATCGATTTATGCACAACATAAATTGATCATGTAGTAAGATAATGTTACATTAAAAATGTGTGGGACTCTTGAAATATTGTTTTAATTTTGCACTGGCAGCATCTGCTTATAAATGAGCTTTGATCCAAACAGAAAATTTGCTATGAATACAAGTTTTGTTAACAGTTTTATAAAAAGTTGGCAGGCAAGTGCGATTATTAACATCAGCTTAACCCATGTGAGGACACAGAACAGCAATTACCAGTACAAACATCCTGATTATGCAGAAAATACATTTAATCAGCAGCATTTACAATCTGCTTTTATTTGTAAGAGAAAACAGACTCAGAAATGAGTGTCACACACAGAATTGCATAAGCACTTTATTCATTTGTCATATAAATACACATCCACTGTACAATAAATAATCACACAAGTGAGAGATACATAAAAACAATAATTACAGCAGTTTGGCAAAAACAAACAAGCTTAAACACACACTATTTATATGCACAGGGATTATACCTCAGCAATGAGAATAAATATTCTGTCTGTTGGGTGACCCTCCAAAAAATCCTAATTAGTGCTTTTAATTTAATTCTTTTTCATAATAATCTGAATAGCATTAAAACAAGATTAATTTACTTGGAGCGAGTATTCTTTACATAACACATCTTGAATTTGGTCTGTTGTATTTTACTTTACTGGCAAATAATTTCTGGATTTAATTATAAACATCATTAAACACTTTTTTGCCAACAGGGTAAAATACTTAAATTTAATTCCAAAGATTTTCTGAAAAGACGCCATAATCTTACACAATTTTACTTCAAGCTAATTCATTTGGTTTTAGATGTTTCTACTGGAAAACAAGACAAACTCTTATTAAAATGATTTTTGCAGAGAGTGCATGGTATACACTTGGAGGCATCAGGCAATTGGAGGCATATTCTGAGTAAAATATAAATGAAACCCTACAGTGGAACTAAGAATTTCTCAGATTAATTTAAATACATTATAAGTAAATCATTCTACATTAGCAAATGGTATCCCTTGAGCCTATTACATTAGAAATCAGTTGGTCTGATCAATGTGGGTAGTGCAACAACTGCTGTTTGTAGGATAGCATCAACCCAGCAAACAAACTGGCCTTTGTCCCTCAGTACAGACAGACTCAATTACACTTGAGTTTCTTTACTTTGGCCACTGACCTATTTACCCATATATGTCAGCTGACTTTTTTAAATTAGTCACACAGCCTGTTACTCATTTGATCATTCTTTACAGCTTTGATTTTATAAGCAATCAATTTGGAATTAAGTTTATAAAATTTACAAAAACTGAAAATGTTGTCCCTGATGGCCTTTGAAATGCAGCCACTACACACTGTACACCACATACTCGCTCTATACTGTAAATGTACAGCGTTTACTGGGTAACAGCATCTGCACAATAAACAGTTTACTGGCACTCATTACTGACCACTGGCCTCAAATGTACAAACAACAGCTCATAACTGGCACAAGCCAATATGTTTTAACGTGGAATCTTCATGTCATACGTAGGATTAACGTTTTCTGCTTTGGCCCTTCTGTTCAGAAAAAAAAAATGTGTCCTTTAGCAGTCTAAAGCAAATTATTAGATTAAAATCAGAGATTTACAGTAGATAGCAACAGACTGAGATTAAAATGACAAGGTTTACTAAAATGCTTCTAAAAAGAGATTGAGACTAAACGCCGTACACACATTCCAGTCTGTGGCAGCAAACATCTATATATTTTTATTTCACATTTACACATACAGACATACTGTAGCAAGACCTAACAGCCAAGGCCTCCGTTCAAAGCAATAATTCAAGACATAAGATACACAATGCATTTGTCTGACTATGCCACACTAAACAACAGCTCGTCACACAAAAGTGTCTATTTAACTTCCTGTCTATTCAGTGTTTTTTTTACAGTATGTACCTACTGATTCTTCATTAGTCACCCCATAGATCTAAGAAAAATGGAAAAGCTTGTTACTTTTGTTGGTGCTGTCTTGCTTTTAGATATGACTAGCAAAGTGCTTATGACTGCAACTGCTGACGCTATCGACAAGCTATAAACTACTGACTAAACTAAACAGCAGATGTTAAACAGCTCAGCGATTTTATCACTTCAGCCATAGTGATATACAGTACAGTCCAGATGTTATATCATGTTTAGCCCAGATGCTATATAATGTCTGTTTAAGATCTGTACGAAATCCTAACCTTTGCTATTTGTTAGGATCTATATAATTTTTGTGGCCAAAGGTCTAAATCAATGTTTAAAAACATGTTAGGAGTTTTAGACCACACAACACAATCATACTGTATGTACATATAGTGTAAACACCCAACGTTACACTTGTTTAAATAACAAGCATTTGTTTTCAACAATACAAAAACTAACTAAAATAACAGATTTTGTACTTTTGGTACATCCTTGCTGTATGGGCTAAAAAGATCCAAAATCCAGTTTTAAAGAGTAACACGTCCTGTTGTTTTTAGGATGCTAAGAGGTTAACATTTCTGTGGTTTGGCTCTGAGCATTGGACATTTACACTCTCCTCCAAATGCCAAGTAAATGTCAAGCCTAGTGTTTCATCAACATACTGAGATTGCCGTCAGCTTCGAACACATGTAATATGAGCCAGTTTGTGAATATTCTTGCAATTTATGTTCCAAAATGCATTAATCTGTAATCATATATACAGTATGTGTACAGACCATTTATAGAGCCACCTACATAGTTATTGGAATGTAGAATATTGCCACATAACTTCGGCATTAAATAAATCTGGTATTATTTATCTACATACTGTGTAATAAGGATAAAAACAGGTCTGACTTTACAAGATCTGTTACAATAAGAAATCAAGTCAGCAACAGTAAAGTTTGGCACCAAAATTTCCTCAAAATACACCATGTCCTGACCCCACTCTAACAGGACATTTAAAACGCTTTCCTACATTTGTAACAATGTGCCAAAATCAATGAGTCCAGACCTTTGGTTTAAATTTAGCACCCACCCCCTTATAACAGAAAAGGCTTTGTGAGAATTAATACCAGATCTGAGGTAGTTCTCACCTATAAAAAGCCATTAAAAGGCCTGAGATATCTGATGGAATCAACTGGAGAATAAGACACTTGTTAAAACAAGGCTGATAAAGTCACATCTCCTGGGAGTTAGTAAAGGCCACAAAAGCGCAGGTTGTTGGCAATGATGGAATCAGTAACAGCGTCAAAGACAAACTGTATGTTGTTGGTGTCTGTAGCGCAGGTGGTGTGCGTGTAGATCTCCTTGTCAGCTGACTTGTTCTTACTCTCATACTGGGACTGAATGTAGTCCACTGCTTCTTTGAACGTGTTCGAACCTGCAGCACAGGATGGATCAGGATGGAGGGAGCAAAGGATAGAAAAAGAAAAGCAATAAAGGCAGAGGTGGATGAAAGAGGAGAATGCGAGATGTAAAAACAATGACAGTAACAAACACGCCAGCATTGCAAAAATTGGAAAATTAGAAGAGGGAGCAAAAGAGAATGAATATAATGGTAAATACAAATGGAAAAAAAACAACGAAACGTAAATAATGATGAAAATATGGTTTCTATGTGCATGCACTGATCTGATTAAAGACTGTACATCATTTCCAGCATAATGGGGGAGGAAAAGCTTAACCCTTTATTGCTTTACAAAAGCAATTATTAAATTATTTGATTCATTTTTTGCGCATCGACATCTATAAACATAAAACTTCTGGGATACCGGAAGTATTTGCCTGATTGCAAAACATGCATGTTAAGTAAATACTAAAATGCATATGCTTTTATAACAGATAATCAAAAAAGATAAAGCTTTTCTATAGAGGCTGTATGTGTGACATAACTGTACAGAAGTGCTTATGTTCATCCATGCCACATAATGTTACTTCTAGGCAAAAACGAAAAAACACTTCCAAGCTTTTTCTCAAAACATGCCAATATTTTACATGGCTCCAAATGTTTTAAAATGAAGTTTAATCACTGACAAATGTAAATCAGATTCTTGGGTGTAAAATGAATTTTAAAAATCCCTTTCTGAGGGCGTTTCTTCAAAACAGAAACGCCACATGGTGCTGTATGCCAGGAGATGGTTTTAAAATGACTGCCAGCATGTAGTGTGACCATCTCTTCATTTTTAACCATTTTATCTCATCTCGCATGCATCGTGTGCTTGCAAAGTGAAGAAAATGGGTCTGTTGCCCCGAGGCAACATCATACAATAAAGGGTTAAGAACAACTATGCTGGAAGAAACTAAAAACCTTAGAGCTTCTACAAACGCAAAACATACAGGGCATAAGAAACGACTATTCTGGCTTTTTCCTTTAATGCTGGAGAATGAAGACATGGAGGCATTCCAGGTTATGAATGATAATCCATCCAAACAGAATAAAATGACAGGATGGTTGGAGATTTATCGTGTTAATTAGTTTTTGGAAGGTTCTTCTACTGTCTTCTCCTCATCAATTATTTTTTCTTTTCATCATATCTGCCTCTTCCTCCTCGAGAGCAGAGTTTTCTTGCATAAATTAACACCAGGGTAATAAGTTTACCTGTGTACTCTGGAAAGCAGATAGTTAGGGGAGATTTCTTAATTTTCTCCTCAAATATATCCTTCTTGTTGAGAAAGAGAATGATGGAGGTGTTTGTGAACCATTTGTTGTTACAGATGCTGTCGAACAGCTTCATAGATTCATGCAAGCGATTCTGCAAGAACAAAAGAAAAACAAAAGACATTAGCCTGTCATTACGTACAGACATAAATCCACAAATACACTCACACACACACGTTTGGTTTATTAGGACTCTTCATAGATGTAAGGGTTTTAATACTGTACAAACTGTATATTCTAAACTCTAACATTAATCCCACCAGGACACAGGAAGTGCCCCCATAATCCACATTTTCATCCCACACATACACACAGTCAAGTGCAATCACACTTTGAGTACATAATTAGAAGATGAGGCGGGATAAGAACAGAGATAAGTAAGGAAATTTAACAGCCATGGAAATAAAATATATTCAAGTGCCAACTGGCAAGTGTACAGTATGAATTACTTGTCATATCACAGTGGTATACAATGAATCCTTTATGTTAAACATAATGGGAAGATGGGCAAAGATATACAGTTTTCCCTTATTTCCATATTTAATGAATAAATAATTATTCTGCACATTAATTGTTCATCATCTCAATGGTAATGAATTCAGAGTTGGAAACAGTCACTTTCTTTGATGTGTGGCGATTATTTCAAACAGAAACAAAAAAAGCCAATTAGCCAATCACAAATTGAGTTTATGAAATAATAAAGCAACATGAAGAAGATCCGAGAGAATTTTATGACTGAAACGGGCATCAGAATGAGCACACAAGCAAACACTAAAGTTACAAGACACTACATAAAACAGTACTGTTTCCAACTCTTCTTGCTACTTTAGCTGGGGCTGGTGATGATAATTTCGTACCTGTGGAGGGTTTGGTGAAAAGGCCGTCTGCAGAGCTGGGCTGGATTGTTTAGCGATTGGTTAGAGAGGAAAGCCGATGGCGAGAGATGACAGGACAGCAGCTGAGATGCTTTTGAAGGAGAGACACAGATGCAGAGGTGGCCGCTGGAGGCCATCGGAGCAACCGAGCGGAACCCGACATGCACCAGAACTGACACATCACTCACTCCCCACCCCAGATATCACTGCCATTCACACACACACACACACACACAAAAGCGTATATCCACCCACACACACACATGGCTAGGCTAAAAAATAGCAAAGCGATGCAGAACTGGTCCACGCGCTCTCGTAAATAAAGCAAAGAAGAGCTCTAAAATGAAACAAGACATCCATGTTCACACAGGCCATACTAATTGTCTTAAGGGTGACCAGATCTTTAAAATCTCTACCTAGGACATTTACATGTGAATTCACTGTTGATATAAAGGTTTACCAACAGATTACATACAAAAATAAATGTCAAAACGAGTTTTATCACATTGGAACGTACAACCAATAAATGTAATTCCACTTACAACAATGTTAAAAGTTCTTGTGTTTAGCTGTCCAGATGTGACCAGCAACTGGATTTTTTTAAGCTTACTTATTTTCACATGAGGTCGTTAGAAACACATTTTCATTTAATCTCTACCTCTGTCTGCACTGTTAGGATGATGTGGAGCAGGAACTGATGCGTGAAGTTATTGTCATGGCAACCAGATACACTGCAAGCTGATTTGCTGAAAATAGTTCTAGAATGAAAGTGTCTGCAAATCATCTTTAAATGGCAAAGAAACCGCTTCCCTTCTCTGCAGTATCATCCTATTAAAAGAGGATTTGGGGTACTCAGCCTAAAACCTGTATTAAAAACTATTTATTTAATGAATTGTCTGGACACTGGAACACACCTTGTGTCTGTCCCCATTAAACTGGGATGTCTGGTCACCCTAGTCTGAAAAAGCTAAAACTGTGTGTTTGTTGAAATGGACGAGAAAAGGCCATAGAGTTCACAAGAGATTTATAAAGGCAGAATAACAGACTGTCAATGCGTAACACACTGATAGGAGAAACATACAGCGAGTGTAAATCTGTAAGCATTTGTTTCAGCAGGACAGTTTTTAAACTGAATAATAGGATCTGTTTCCTCTTTTTACTGCTTCAGTAGATACATATGGGTGTGTAAGATTTACTACATTTACATTATTCTGGTTCCTACCCGTAAAAACCCAAAACACACCATAATAAATCTGTCTGATGTTTTTAGCTTCAGTGGGCAGAGGTGTAAAACATCTCTTATCTGTGTTTGTCATGAGAGTTTGTGTCTGGGCAGATCTGAGGTCTGAGTTGTGCTGCACCATAGCTGGATTGTGATGATTTCAAACATGACTTATGTGAGTGCACACCTGCATGGGTTCACCCGGCACCCTCAACAACTCAATCAATAAAAAATGACTTTTCTTTTGAAGGACACATACACTGTAATAATCTAATGTTTAGAGAACTTTAAAAATTGAGCTAAAAGTTAATAAGTTAGTTAATTAATTAAAACTAGAAGAACTATTTATTGTAAATAAATGTATTTACTGAACTTAGTTACTTGAACTATTAAGTTTCCAAGACAATTGCTTATATAGATGAAGATCAACTCTATGCAAATAGTTCTGTTTACTTGGTTTAAATTATATAACTACATATATGCTTCCATGATTTTTATAAAATGTGCATATGCAGAACAAATTAAAATTTTAACAATCACAGGAACTTATGAGATAATGACCCAATGTAGACTCAAACACAGATCAGCCGAGTCAATTTTTGCTTATTCACTATAATCATTTTTTTTTGCATAGTGTATCAGTATATGAAAGATGACACAATAGTTAATGCTCTGATTAGTATAAAAGCTCACAATGGAAGCTGATTTACTAATACCACAGATCTTAAAGAGAAAAGACTTTATGATCCTTTAATTAAGGATCTGTTAATAATCACCCAGCACACTATGATCATGGTCTCCATCGTCATGCACTCATCAGTTACAATAGTGCTGTCAAACAAGCCCCGGTACTGATTCATAATATAGTGACATGGACCCACAGTACAGCTGATGTGATGTTTTCATAGGGAACATCATCACCAAACTCTTTTAAAAGCATGTTAAAAATGTTGAAATACCCATTATATCAGTTGCATTAGAATTATGTGTGTTAAAAAGTAAGAATACTGGAATAAAAGAAGGCCACAGGGTGTATGCATGCATGCTTTGTGAGCCCATGTGCGTCACAGCAGAAGTGCAGATTTGTGTCTGTGCACGTGTATGTGAATTTGTTGCTCACCGTGGTCTCGTCTTCATGGAGCACCTGGTCGTATCCACTCAAAGCCACACAGAAGATAATAGCAGTCACGTCCTCAAAGCAGTGGATCCATTTCTTCCTCTCTGACCTTTGACCTCCCACATCAAACAGCCTGCGTGTACAAAACTCAACATGAGCTCATCACATTCACTGTAGTGCACGGAATCACATATACAACGTGTCCTAAAACAGAGCTAGCAAACAATACATACAGCAATACACAGCAGATAAGTCATCACAACCTAAAACTGCGTCATAACCTTTAAATGGGTTTTAAACCCATTTAAAATTTTTGCAGTAATGTTAGTAGAATGTTTTTCTAAATGTTATATATCATATCAAAAACATTATTCTTAAGTTGTTAGTAAAACATTTCAAAACCATTACAGACTTTAAAAAATGTTTGCACAATGCTCATATCCAAACAATAGTGTTAATACATCGTCTAAAAACTGGAACTGGTTCTGAATGTTCCTAGAACTTTCAAAGTACCATTTCTCAACAGTTTTGTTACTTAACGAAAAACGTTAGGGAAACATTCTTACAACCTAAAGTTGTCAGCTGTGAACACTGGTAGCAGCTTCAGAACATGTCATTTGTAGGTCTACTGAGCACTTTTCATGTGCACAAATTGTGCATTTTGCTGTAACAGTATGAAATGATGCTAAATCTGTCTTCAGAATACTGGTGGCAGCTCTGTGTCTGTCTAACCCCCATCAACACCTTTATTTTAGTCTTCTATTTTCACATGCTATCAGTGCAAAGAGGTAAAAAAAAAGTCTGTGAATGAGAAGCTGATATGAAGTGAGAGGTGGGGTGAGAAAGAATATTCAGGGTGTACTGACATATTTATTTGTGCATGGATGAATCCCAGTCTGTAACTACTTTGGAAATATTAGATTAAAAACACTTCAAACATATTTAGTTTAAATGAGTCTGTATGTGTGATGAAAATTCGTCCTTTAAAAGCACCTGCTCATGTACCGTGAATGACTAAAAGGGATCATTACCGTAATACTCTAACAGTCAGACTGCAGCTTCAGTACATTGCTCTGAATTACGTGTATTTCCTGGACATATAAATAACATGTTATTTAAACTCACCTGAAGTGCAGATTCTTGAAGGTAAAGTGGGTTTCTACAATCCCGGTGGTCTTCACTCGAGTTCGCAGAATGTCCTGCTCTGTGGGCTGATAATCTGCAGCACCAATACGATCTAAACTGTCTAAGTAACTGGAGGTAGAATAAAAGACAGACAGACAGACAGAAAGAGAGAGAGAGGGAAAGAGAGGTTTAGTTATGGATACATAGCTGGTAGTTTGTAATGTAGTACAGCCTTCCAAATCTCCTAAATTTGATCCTAAAAATGGGAATATACAAATATTTTCTGGTAGTATGGAATATTTCCACCACTTTTGCATGCAATGTCTGCATCGTATTCACTAACCACTCGCAATACATGTTAATTTATAGGCTGCATTCATCAGTATTTATATTGCATAATTATGTCAGTCAACAGAAAACACGGAACATCATTCTTGTGCCACTCACAGCTAACACACATACTATCCTATTCAAAAGGCAACAATGTTGCAACCTGTCAGCCAAGAGCGAGTCTGCTTTTCAACAATTCATGATGTGTTCTATATTGTCTGAAGCTGTGGATGTCATTTATCTTCCAGATAAAAGAAAACGCAAAATATTTGTGCATCCAAATTGCATGCCAGTAAAATTGAAGGTTGAGTTCCGCCAGATGCTGAGACATCCATCAAACGTCTGTGCTGGTAATACTGGTGGGCATTAGACACTAATGGCTGATTACATCAACATGCAATTTCAAAAATGTTTTGACACAATTACAGAGAAATTAGTGCTAGTATTCCTGCTGGTAACATGCTTGGTTTTTAAACAACTATAATTTCCACACAGTTCGATTTTTGTGTCTTGTGTAAATGAATCAGGTATGCGCAGATGCTCTTTATTTTCTTTTTTTCTCTCTTTCCCTCTCTTTTATTCTTCCTTTTCTGTCCATCTGTGGCACAGTGATTTCTCTGCTCAGTCAGTTGGAGTTGCAGATTACAAGTGAACATTCCACTGTTGTTATTTCCTGTTGTGCTCGGCTATACCACCACCCCATTCAGTATAAAAGATACAGTATATGCTCTTATACAGTATCTGTATACAGTATGCTATAGAAATTGTGGCTATTATAGACACACAGTAATAGTGATACAAAGAACACAGAGTAGAAGGAGAGTTTAAAGGAGACAGAAAACAGTTGTTTTCTGGAACTCATGTCTTAGATCTATTTGGAAATAATACAAGGAGATTTTAACCGCAATGTGTCTTTCTCCATATTAGCTTTTTAGCTTTGCTGTGGTGCAGCTCACTGGCTCTAGGAGGTGCTCTTGCTGTGACTGTGACTCACTGACTTGCATGAATGTTTAATTGTGGCACTTTTGGTTTGCAGGATCACTTAAAAGCTCATAACTGTTACAGGTTCTTTTAAGTTTACCTGACACAGGAGATGACCTGCCTCCATAGGACCCTCATGTGACCTCATCAGCTGAATGGAACTGTAATGATGCCAGTTAAGTGACATATTCATTCTGCTTTTTGGCTATTTCTCTTTGTAGTGTTGGCTTCCTCTCTCTCCCTCTCTCTCTCTCTCTTTCTATCTCTGAGGGGCATATTCCTCTGTGACCTGTATCTTTTTGCTGTGCATAACCCAATATATTCTGTCTATTAACAAATAGCAGATTTAGGCCAGCTATATTTACTAAGGATTTCCATAAGCTTTTTTTTAGACAGGGACTGGCAGGACTGGCCTGATAAAACCACTATAAGCACAAGTAATCTGTCAAATTTTGCTGAAGCCGTGGGTTCAGAACATCAGAGGATTCTAATGCAAAGGTAAAAAAAACACAATGAAGAGTTATAATGTGCTGTTATTTATGATCTAAATAGTGTAACAGCATTACTGAACTTACTTTTACAATAAACACAAATAAAATGTGAAAACACAAATTTTATATAAATCAAATGCCAAAAACACAGATGCAACAGCAGCGTTTTAAACATTTTACTTGAACCAATTCACTAAAATGAACAGTATGGTAGCTTTCCCAAGCCAACATAATTAGACTTTCCAATGCAACATTTGCCAAAAATGCCAGATGTAGTATTTCAAGACATTAAACTGAACATTGCTAGGAAAAGTAGCTTGTTACTGGAAAACAAAGTTACAGCTATTATAAAAACAGCTTAACAACTGTCACTCTGTTGAGAAATGTATTTAAGTCTGTAGTGTTGCAGCTTTAGTTTAATTAAAGATTTAATTCTGTGTGTACTGTAGCTCCTGTGCACTCGATGCCCTCGTGAAGGAGCCGTACGTATTCTTGTAAATCTTGTATAAAAATGATGGCGCTGTGGACTTTACTCTGTGGCTTTGGGCCTAATGGATGTGCGGGTGGGGTGGGAGGGCTGCTTGTTGTGCTCTAGGGTTTTTTCACTCAGCTTTTAGTATGAGAAACTCGTATCGCTCTACCACTCAGGCTGTTTGCCAGCCCTGCCCTTCCCCCTGCTCTCTCTCTCTCTCTCTCATATGGCATCTCTCTCTTTCGTCTCTCTCCATCCTTCCTCTGTTTCCTGATGTTGCTTGAGTGCTCTGCCTGGCAACACCTCTCAGCAGCCTGCCTGCTGTCTGCCCCCCATCACAGAAAGAGAGAGAGGTGCAGGGTGAACTATCAAGACATTAGATCATGTTTAATATACTGACAAAAAGGTCGGAAACATCTGGGCTCTGCAGGAATGCTGGAATGATCGATTTGGAATGCTGTTAAAGTGATATGCAAAGTCAGAGAAGTAACGAAAATGTAACCTATAAGAAATAAGGAAGATTAATGTACAAATGTGATGTACTTTTAAATGGAGGGGTGGGGTGCTTGCACCCTAGAGTGGGAATAAAAAAGGATCATTTAAAATATTAATAAATAAAATATAATCAAATCTAAAATTAAATATAAAATATTTAATTTTAAATATTTTAATAATACTGACATTAATAATACTGATATTTTTACATAAAAACAGATATTTTCAGTAAAACATTGTTTTATGGGGAGAAGAAGTATAAGACTATGTAACTATCACTCACTTTATAGCGGATTTAAATACACTAAACAAAATGTACTGCCTGAAATAGGATCATTCCTTTTTCTGAATACATACTGTACCTGCTTGCCTTGGCAAAAAAATATGTTCTGGCAGTGCATGGAACTAGCTATGCCAGAGTCATGGGTTCGACAGACTGATTAAATCACAGGCACTTCAAATGCATTGTACTCTAAGTCACTTTGTATTAAAGTGTCAAGCAAATGCGAAAATGTAAATAAGACATTGTTAAAAAAAGCACTGTTATTCAGCTACAGCGGGAAATAAGATTTCACTAACACGCTGATGATGCAAACATACTGCGTTATTTGAAATCAAATAATGTGAAAACATCCTTGGGGGCAAAAGGAGGGTGGTGTAATCAAACTTGGCTTTGGACCAAGCAACCAAACCAAACGTTGAAGATAAGACCTAGATGGGAAGATGATTCTACCAGCATCTCTGATTTCTGGGAAAGTTGTTTGACATTGACAAATTACGTAGTTGCCAGCAAACAATTTTGATTGTGACAATAATGCAGTGAAGATATAGTGTATCACAACCGCAACGATGTAAGAACATGTTTTCCAACATGAAACTGCCATTTCTAAAGCTATTGAAGCTTATCCTCCAGAAATATTACAAAGAATATTAATCACAGTATGCCGTCCTACCATCCAAGACTTCAATAAGAACGTTCAATAAGAATGTTCTCTGGAAATGTCATGAATAAAGATCTCTCTCATTGCATTCTGTGTTGCACTGAAGAATACAAAATCTAAAAGAGTTTTAACCAAGCTGTAATGTAAAAAGTCTGACCAGCACTACCCTAAACAGTTACAAATTATATCCGAAAGCATCAGTATTTAAAAGCTTCTCATAGCCAGAAGTGGAACTGGCTTCTTTTTAACTGTATTATAGGGAAAAAATTACCAATGAAACGAAATTAGTGGACATACAATTGAAAAGAAGAAGTGGAGCAGGAAAATAAAACTGAGCAGGAACAAAACTGAGAGAAACGTGGTTTGGGGGAGGAGAAAAGACTGACTGAAAAGGGGGAGGGGCTCTAAAACAAAATAAGAGAGTCAGTTAAGGTAAAAAAGGGTGGATGAAGTCAATGAAGGGCACCATACAGAAGGTAATATCAGAGTAACACAGTAGATGGTAGTGAGTGTAAGAGAAAGAGAAACAGAAGAAGGAAAGACATAATGGAAGCAGTTCAGATAGTGACAGAAACATTGAACAGATGATGATAGGGTTGATCCAGTCCTGTTACAATGTTCCACTCTGAAGAAGACTCGCCGCAGCCCTCATGATCAGGAGCCAGCAGAAGTATGTGCTGAAATCTCTCCTAATATATCTCCTGATATATTCAGCAGTTTAAGGGGGCCTCGGGGAAGAGAAAGACAAGCCCACTGCCCTGAAGACATGTGGGAGCAAGTGTACTGTACACTGTGCACCACAGTTATGGTAAACAGCTCCAAACAGATGTCACATCTCTCCTGAATTCATTCATTTTATGGTCAGTGATGTGATGTCATACAAGTGATTTGGTCATACAAGCTGTACCTGTTAAGCCGGCCATGTGTTTAGTGTACATAAACACACAAGCACATACAAACACAAACACAGCTGGGGGTTCTTGCACCCCTGTTGAATCTAAAAACTCAAAACAAATGATATTTAACTCAACTTGTGAGTTGAATGTGATGACATAAAGAGAGGATGTTCTACTGTGTTTGCTATTACAACACACAAACAACAATCATACCGTACAATCCGGTCAGTGTACTGTAGTTTAATTCACAAATAATTTTTATACTTATACAAATAACTTTTACATTTCACATATCAGCTATCATTTGGCATTTTGTCCTTTTATTTCCTCCATTTCTCAGTCTTACAAACGGGAAAACACCACTGCTATTTGTTTGTTACTGATTATTTATGTAATATACTGAGCTGAAGAGAGGGCACCACATTTATGCAAAACCTGGTCTTGTTTTTATGCAAATAGTGTATCCCACAGATGTCTTTATCAGACCTTTCCACAGAAGTCAGTTTTTGGAACTCTAAACATGTTTTCTTTCTTAATCTACACTCTTGATTTGTGATTTTTCTTTATCTATATGCTACTATTCAAAGTAAAAGCTTTCATAGTAAATCACAACGTCAGATCCAGATATAATGCTGACTAAAAACATTTCGCGCTGTTATACACAAACTTACACATGTAGCACGTATACACACACCATCTCAAGACCTTTCATCAGCAGAGACTGTAATTGCATCTGTGAATTTATGTCTCTCGCTGGGGAGTGTTATTATGCTGAGTCCATGTAATACTATACAGTTTATATAATAAAGCAACTAGCTAAACACACATCGGAAATAAAGATTATAAATGTTATACTTTTGCCACAACCTAAACATGGCCAAGTTTAATTGGCACTCCATAAAATCTATACCATATGGAAACATCTGAAACAAAAATTACACTGTGTTGTGATAGGAAAATTATATAATAAAATGAGGGTATACCTAGCTAACACTGAACATTCTCAGAATGTTGGCTAACATTCTCTAAAAGTTCTCTCAACGTTATCAAAAAGTTGTTGCGGTAACGTTAATAGAACTTTTTAACGTTATATATCATACATCCTTGGTAGAACATTTAAAAAAAAATGTTACTTAATGGAAATGTTAAGAAAACATTCATACAACCTAATACTATTAGCCGGGTATATAAACAGAATAGCCTCTTAATGAAGCGTGAAACACTAATGGTTCTTCCAGCAGAGGGCGGTACTCACTATTGGGCGGAGTCATTGAGCTGATACTCGCGGGCACGGCTGAAGCATTCCTGGATGCCTGAGTCAGACCACAGACGCATCATGGCGGACAGCAGCTCTGGAGAATAGGGCTCCGTATCCTCCATACGGCTCACAACATCACACACCATCTTAGCATCAGCCTGTTAACAGAACACACACAGACAGACACCCATTAGAGTGATGAAGACACTTATGAACACATTGGGCGAACACATTGGGAGTTTAAGAAGAAACATTTGAGATGGTTGATCTTTGAATCAACTATACAGCCAGATTTTTCTAAATCATCATTTTGGTCTTGTTTTCCAGTAAAAAAAGATATAAAAAGTTGTTTTAAGACTGTAAATCTTAAATTAAGTTACTGGGTATTGGCAAATTGTTTTTGCTGTTTTTAAGCATAAATATAAAATAAATTACTGAGGTTTATACCTAAAATAAGAAAAAACTATTTGCCAAAGAAAAAAGGAAAACTGTTAATTCAATATATAGTTCTTGAATTCAGGTCTCATTATTTTACTGCAAACTACCTAATTCTGCTTCTGAAGTAAATTTATCTTGTATCAAAAGTGGTTAGTTATTTTTATTGGAAAACAAGATAAAAATACTGATTAATAATTTGTTTGCTGTATGTAACTGAGAATTCAATTGAGTCATAAGCTTTGATAAAGTGCTTTTCAAGCAACTTGTTCAGTTAAAATAACAGGCTACACAGGGATGAAATGGCCACATCGAAAGTATGACTAAAGATGCAATTTTACATTGTGGCTATAAGGAAACTGGTGCTTGCACTCAATGTTTTATAAAGGCCTCTTTATAAGCTAGCTCCTAAAATAGAAAAACGTCTTTTGTTGGTTATCTTTGCATAACAACTCTGGGTTATACAAACTTGCACAAGGGCACAATGAGAAAGCACAGCAGAAGGAGAAGATAACCGAATCAGTGACTCTTGTGTTGTCATCTAAAAATGACAAATTACTCTATTTATTTCGCTTTAGTTGCTCTTTGTTTGCAGAATGTATTAAGTGCACTTTTCCATTTCAAAAAGAACTTTAAAAAAACACTCAGGTGACAAATGTGCCAGATTTGTGAGAACTGTTAATTTTTTATGCCCCCATTTGTGAGAACTGTTAATTTTTTATCCCCAAGTACAACGATAAACATATCATTGTGTAGTTATAGTTAAATACAAGCAAAACCCAACATGGTCCACCAACATAAGACAACATTGCATGGAATTTAATTATCTAAAGCCCAACCTACCAAATCTGTGTCTGTATGAGAGAGGTTATGATCCTCTTTTTTTTTGTATATAACACTTTTATTTAATTTTACAGTAAAATGTGATGCAAAGATACTTATCTACACACATGATGGATACACTTTAGCTGACTGTCACTTTAGCTGACTGAGACACAGAAATAATAGTGCCCACAATTTGATCTTCTCTCAAACGATGAGAGAAAGAAATTCAGAAAAGAAACCAATGCAAAATCATGTTCTTAATCAGTTTAACAAAGACATCTTACACAGTTTCACTTCTCGTTTTAATATGCCTAGATTTTTTAACAGAACATTTTAACAGAATTCTCTAGAACATCTAATTCTAATCTTACTTCCTGTTTCTTGTCCATTTTCCCCTCCCTCCTACTACCTTTATCCTGCTCACCCATTATGATGTCACTCCCTTTCCCAAACACATTTGAAAGCTTGAATGCAATAAGGACTCCTGAAAGGAGCGTTTAGTTTCTTTTAAAGTAATTACAACAGCTTACGACACAGAGGGGCTGAGTTCTGCCTGCCCGCCAATCCAAAACAGAGATGCAACATCAGAAGCCAAAAGAGGAGAGCGTGAGAAATGGACTTGGGGAGGGGTGTGAAAAGAGGATGGTGGGAGAGTGGAGGGAGAAGATGGGGGTCAGTTCAAAAAGGCTGGTCTTGCACCCTCTCCATTATCTGCTGTGAGAAAGAGTAAAGCGTTCACACACTAAGAGGAGATGTGTGGGGGCTGGGAATTAACACAGGAAAAATAAGGAGAACGCTTGTTGCTAATTAATCCATGATTAATACAAATGCTGCTTGTTATGTCGGATATATTCAGTTTGGGTGAAGGGAATGGATGCATCTTCCGTATGACTTGTCAATAGGGGCAGATATTGCTGCCATCTCCATGGTGATGAAGCGGGGGCAGCATCAGCAGCGGGAGGCTGTATGATTGGCTGAGAGAGCCTCCCTTTCCTCCTCCCCTGGTGAGTGTGACCTTTGAGAGCAAGTCCTCTGAACTCAGCATGTTTGAACCTTCTGGAGTCTTCATAACACACACACACACTTCTCTAAACAGAACAGACAAGATCACCTATTCAAAATAAAGGTAATAATATTTGAGGGACAAAAATAAGATATTTAACACTTATATTTAATCTAACAATTTAATTTAAGGGGCTGATGATAAAGGTTAGAACTTCGCTGCATGACCCAGAGGATAAATTCAACAAATACCCATTCAGGCATTATGGGACATCAAACTGGGGTCAAGAGAGATGGAGGTCTTTATAGCAGCTAATGCCCTGTCCTCACAAATATCTAGTGGCAGGGTGTTCTTTGAGATGGGCACATTTTTATGTGTTTTTCTTTAATTAAACAGAAAGCCAAAAACACAAGCATGAAAGCAGACAATTGCTGACAGATTTGGCAGTCTTGCACCTGCTTCCTGTCTCACCGTGAACTTCTGGGCAGGTGGGTCTGTCGCTAATGTCACGACATTGGACACGCCTCTCACTCTGTTACTTCTGTTCTTATTTATTTATTTATTTGGGGGTGCTGTGATTTCTAAGTGATTGCCTATTGAATTTAGATCAGGTCATAGAAACACATAATAGCCATTCATTGCGGCCCATGCATGAACTAAAGAGAATGGACTAATCTTCATCAGCATTCATTTATTACAGGAAACAGCGCGAGGAGAGGCCTCAACACGCTGCAGATCTGAATCACAGATCAGTCAGTAGCTCAGTGTGACACAGAATATCCTTATAGACATCCTGACTCTGCACCTGGTATGAGCAAAACCATTGTAAGCGTGAGGTGAGTGTGCACTCCGAGCTCACTGTAACAGCTTCATATGCATATGATGGAACTGTCAGTGTGCAGTAAACATTCTCATAAAAGTTAAATGCACAGACAAAACCTGGACTGGAGCATATGGAATGGAATGGACTGAATAAACTGTCAATAATGCAACTCTGCATGTCTTTAGTAATGTTTCAGGGTTTTGCTAGTTCAAAAAATTAGGTTGTTCATAAAGTGTAACATGATCTTTTAAATACTGATACAAGAATATAAAAGACCTCAAGAATTAATAAAGTATCAATGCCTTTGAAATTTTACCTTCTTGTGTCAATGTCTGAGACTTTAGCTTGTTACTTTCTGTGAATTATATTGTAAATTAGAAAAACCCTTTTAGCTGCACTTCCTTTAATAACCGTTACTGATGTTAATAGCACAGAAGTGTGAAAGCCAGAAAGATGACAGTAAAGTGGAAGGAAGTCAAGCGCTGAACATTTGCATGCAGGCAAAGTCCCTTTAGTCAAACACACAC
>JAZGTK010007703.1:0-19079 GCA_036877625.1 Ambastaia sidthimunki
TGTGTGTGTGTGTGTGTGTGTGTGTGTGTGTGTGTGTGTGTGTGTGTGTGTGTATTTATATGGTATTATACACATTTAGCGTCACCTGGTGTACAATATTAAAATAGTCTTTTCTTGTTGCGTTTAAGCTCACTTGTGGGCCAAACTCATCATGAATTAAAAGCAACTGTCTCAAAGTCATATGAAGCAACAGCAATATATAACTTTATCTCTATATACGCGTGATTATATATAATTTAATTTAAATACGTTTTAGGTGCAATGCTCACACTTCTTTAACAGTATAAATAGGGAAAACATTATGCATTTGTAAGTGCTACAGAAACATCACTGCATTGTCCATTACAACTTAGCAGCCATCCACTGAGCTGTTCCCTTTTAGAACACAATACAAGGAACCGGTTACATTGTTTTCTGCACACCCTCCGAACACATTTCTATGCATTTCCTGTAACACAAAATGAAGACCCAATAAATCAAAGGGATTAAGTTGTATTATCATATTTGTTCAAACAGTTGACTTATAATAGGTTGTTGACTTGTAATTCAAGTAATTTAATTTCATTGTAACAATGAAATTAAGAGTCTAGAAAACATTTTCCAAGAGCTGTTAACAGTGCACATTGATATTATACTCAAAATTATTTACAATTTGGAAAATAATGTTTTTTAACTTCACATTTCTGAAATTTTGAACCTTGTACTTTCAAATTATCAAACACAAGGACACATTTCGTTATGAATGTGTGTATTGTTTACAAACTTGGTTGCTTTTCACTAGAAAGTATTTGCCTCTAGGATTAAAAATGTATCAAGGAAAAAAATAGAAACAGAAGCTGTTCAATCCTTAACCTACTTTTTCTGCCTGATCTCAGTCTATCACCACTTTTGCATAATTATTATAGCAATGTATAATGTATATATCCAGCATCTTAATGAAATAAAAGTGGAAGTCACTCATGCTTTAGTTTTCTATGAAATTATATCAATTAATATTACCAGCAACGTTTTACAGTTTTATCGCGTTAATCATTTTGACCAATCGCCTTTCTGGTTTCTCTCGCTCATAGTGGTAGTATAACCAATCACCGTCTCTGTTCTTTGCGGGGTGGCAGTGGCGGGTATGTTATGGAGTTTTCTCTCTTGCTCATCAGTGGCATATAGGAAACGTCAGGCCTGCTGGAAACGATAGAATTAGCGACAATAAAACATCAGCATTTAAGTGGTGGTGGTGAATAATATAATTTCAGTCCTGTATGAGAGCCAAAGGGACCATCGAAACATGGTGGTTCTCAAGATTAGAGACCAGGTGAGTAATGTCTTAAAGAGCTAGTTGAGCTTGGCTAATAAATGCTAACACGCTAGTGAACAAATCAGAAACCTTATATGTTTTCCAAAGTTAATCACCAAGAGCATGGGGAAAGATGTAATATTATTAAGTGACACGTTGTTTTCTAACTGAGAAATTGCTCGAAACGTATATTTTACATGTTATCTTATGCAGCAGGTATGTAGCTAGGACCTGCCAAGCTAGATGTGCGCAAGCCACCATATCACTATAACGGATTCTGACTGAAATATTAAGTAAATATTTACTGTAATAATCACCCGCAATTTGTACGTCATAAATCACACTTTTTATTAATTACCATTATTTGGTTAGGGCAACAGCTGGTCATTTGAGGTTAGTGAGTGGTTATCATCTTTTTGTGCTGTCGGGAAAATACAAATATATTTTATTCATAGTTTTATTTATGTGTTAGATGAAGTTGGTCGTTCATCTAAAATGATAACTAATGCCTGCCTGCGTTACCTAAAACAACCTTCGATGAGTGCACGGCAGGTGTATTGTCGTCTGTTAGTACTGTACAAATCCCCACGTGTATGTAGTCCAGTCATGCATGTAGTTTGATTAAATAGTGTATTGATTGTAATAATAATATAAAGACAGATTTACATAGATTTACATAGTAGTTCATGTTGTAACCTTAATGTTATTGAACTTGTATGAAAGGGTTTCCAGAGCATAGAGCATGTCTAAATATAGATTAACCTTATAAGTGGGGGAGTTGCCAAATATTTCGGACATTTGACCTGTGTAATGGTGACGCTTTTTGTTAGAGTTGTAAAAGTTCATAACTGTTCTCATTAATGAATCTGTCACGTGTTTTTCTCCCCCAGGATCTCTAAATGTTGACAGATTTTTAGCATCTCTGATAATGCTGTGTTGATGGGTCTTATTACTTGCAGGGTCATATTCTCCTCTTTGACCACTGAGTTCTGATGTATGTGATTAGTTCATAATTTTCAGAGTAAGTTGATGATTTCCATTAGTTTGCTTTTATCCAAAAGCACTTTGCAGTGGATTCTGGTTGTACATTTTATCCGTATGTGTGTTTGCTGGGAATCAAACCCATGACCTTGGCATTGCTAGCGCTGTGCTCAACCAGTTGAGCTATGGGAACAGAACCAGAGGTGGTTGTGTTTGTTCATGTAGACACGTGTTTACATCACTCAGCATGTGTTGTCTCTGATGAGAGAGGATGAGGAGGGACCAAAGAGCCCATCACTATGGTGATGGCATTATCTGGGGAGGCTTCTTAAAGAAGACAGAAGACATTGACAGTCTCATATGCATGTGACAGAGCACAGACCACATCTGACAAACAGCCTTGTCTCAGCTTAGATTCGTAATACACCACTAATGGGGTCTTTTCAAACTAAACTTTCTTTGAACACTAGTGCTTGCTTATGTATGGAGTGATTTTCCGGACAATTTTCAAAAGGAATTGCAAATTGTATTTGCAATAGCTTTTTCCATATGTGGACGCATAAATTGTGCCATAATCCAAATGCAAAGGCAAATATTTTCGTTTGCGCTTTCTACGGCAGCTGCCGCGATTACGAGACCTGCCGCAATTTAGTGGCACCTGGGGCTGCTACCTGGGGCTGCCACCGGAAGTGCCACGGTGACCTGCCACTGCCATGAATTGCGCTTGCTGTCTCTCCACGCCCCACAGTATAATCCCACCTATGACGCTGATTGACACGTTTCGGTATAATGCCTCGGAAATTCAAATGCAAAATGATTTGCGATTGCGTTTGAGTTTTGGCAGGCTACATGGCAGACGCAGAGAAAGTGAAAAGGCTAATCTGGAAATTGAGATTGCTATTTAAGTATGACAGGATCGTTACTCGTAAGTCATAGCAAATACAGATGCAAATAGACTTTGCATTTCCATTTGAAATTTGGCAGTCACTGTGCGCATTCGAAAGCGAAAACGCAAACGATAATGAAATATTTGCATTTGGATTATGGCACAGTTTATGCTTCCACATATGGATAAGGCAATTGCAAATACAATTTGCAATTCCTTTTGAAAATTGTCCGGAAAATCACTCCATACTTGTGTTCTCATGACTCTCATTGTGAGTTAGTTTGAAGCCCTCTACTGTCAACCTAAACTAAGACTAACTGGATTTAGTCGAGACAATAAACAGGTTCATCTGCTTGCAGAGCAGAGTACATCTAAATAACACTTGTTAGTTTATGTTATTGAATAGTAGCTTGAATGTGTATAAAGCAGACACCTTTTTTGTGTGTGTTTTTGTCTTACTGTTGTTCTCAAGGACATTATGGTACAAACCCTTAGGCAAATTAACACTGAGCTGTTATCGTTTTCTGTGTCCTTTTGAGCAGCTAGATACCGTTTCACAACACTCAAGAATGTGTGACTGAAAACTTCCTGTTACTCTGTCATACTGCACATACTTTCCATAAGTCACAGCAAGTCTGTACGGCCGAGGATGTGGAATGTATGCGTATGGTTAGTGATGACTGTTTTTTTTTCTGCGTGATTGTAAAAATGGCAGTCTTATCCAGAGGTCTTTTCCTACAAGCTGGAGGTGTGAATATGTGGAGGAATTAAATTGCAGTTTGTCTTGATGTTGAATGACACTGAACACACTGCATGGTGTCATTCTCTTCATACCTGGCTCTTGTCACTTTTTTTCACAAAATATTTCTGTTTATGGAAATTGGTTAAATATTTCTTGACAATCAAGGAAACAGATGGATCTTTTTCTAATAAGCCGGAAACACAAGTTTAGCTGATGAGAGTAGCAGTGATGTCCAGCATCAATATTCATGCTTGTTTGGAGCAAATCAACATTGTCTGCTCCATCTGCTCTCTCCTCATTGGTGGGAAATATTTTAAACTCATTTAACAACCAACCTGTAATTTTAAACCTAAAAACTTATGAACTTGAAATTAATAAAGTAAATGATAAAGATAATGGTCAGATTTGTGACAGTAAAGATACATTTGGTAAAAGTAGAATTTTACCAAATTTAGCACCAAAAAGAATTGGAGAGAAAATGTATTTTCTTTAAAAACAGACTGCTTGTTTCTTTAAACGCATCATAGGGAACAGAATACTAAAGAATCATTGACGTTGCATCTGTTAATGGTTCTCCATTCTATCAATTTGCACTGCAGCGCAAAAAGATGCAGAGGCTGGTTTTATTTAGAACCGTTCTGGTCCTTAAGGATGCACTTACATAAGCGATAAACAAGCAGTCTTATGACAATATTACCTTGAGGTGTTGTTGCTTCGGTTTGCTGTCAGAAGTCTATGGGGAAGAGATGCAATTATGGTTGCCTTCAGTTATGCTACTATCTGCAATAACTCTGCATTTAAGTTCACCCCTCAGGACTACATGTCATAGTTCAGACTTAGCTGAGTTTCTCATGGCCAGCTTTGTGACTTTATGTTTCTGTCTTTAAGCCTGCCCTGCTAAAAGCTATTTTCAACGTTGATCCAGATGATGTACGTTCACTCATTTTCAAGAAAGAGGACGTGAATGTCCAGGTAAAATTTACCTGTTGCGTTTTTTTTTGTTTTTTTTAAATAGAACCACCTGTTCAATACAGTCTCAGCTGTCTTGTTTTTGGGCTCTGGTGTAACAAGTCTTGAATTTCTTTCAGGACAATGAGAAAAGGACACCACTGCATGCGGCTGCCTACTTAGGAGATGCTGAGATTATAGAGCTTTTAATTTTATCAGGTAAAAGTCTCTTTTGTCTCCTCCGTTTGATTCCAGGTGTCTTGTTGCACTGTGGTTCATAATGAATCTTTTGATGTTTTGCTTGCGCTGTAGGTGCGAGGGTAAATGCTAAAGACAACAAATGGCTGACCCCTCTGCACCGCGCGGTGGCGTCCTGCAGTGAGGTACTGCCATCACACAGCCAGTCGACAGCTGTGGATGTTCTTCTGCACTTACACCTGATTCTGTATATTTAAAGGAATAATTCACACAAACGTGAAAATTAACCTGTTATTTACTCACCCTTAAGCCACCCTGAGCGTATAGGCCTTTCTTCTTTAAGCCGAACGCAATCTGAATAATAAATTATATTTCGACTCTTCCCACTTTTGTGTTGGCATTGAATGAAGTTTTTGCAGCTCTGAAACTGCATCCATTCGTCCATCCATCCATCATAAAAGTAATCCATACGACTCTTAAGTGATTGATAAAATCCATGTAAACAAACAGATGGGAGTGCTAATTTCAAATAGGGTGGTGCATTAACTTCAGATGGGACATTGGGTCTTGCATATCCTCTGGTAAAACATGCATATGGCTAGTCATGAGACAGTGAGATTAAAGTTATCAACGTATCCCCATATTTGAATTTAGCACTTTCATTTTGTTTACAAAATTATGTGACATTAATTGCTAATAGGCTCAAAATAATAACCCTTTTTATTTACAAACGCATCATTTTGCTTCATAAGACGTTAATTAACCTTTTGGATCATATAGATTACTTTAAGTGAATTATTGATTTTCTTTTTTGAGTGAACTGTTACTTTAATCTACTTCATTTAGTGCATTAATTGTCTAATAAATTGTGACTTGAGTTGTAGTTGTACAAGTTGAGTTACAAGCTATCCAACCACACATTAATCTAAAGAAGTTGAATGAAATGCATTAGATTATTCATCCAGCTCTTCATTTTGACTTTTGTCTTGCAGGAGGCAGTGCAGGTTTTGCTAAAGCACTCAGCTGATGTGAATGCTCGCGATAAAAACTGGCAGACCCCTCTGCATGTGGCTGCCGCTAACAAGGCAGTCCGGTGTGCCGAGGCATTGGTCCCACTGCTCAGCAACGTTAATGTATCCGATCGGGCAGGACGTACTGCCCTGCACCACGCTGCCTTTAGTGGCCATCTGGAGGTCAGTGAACACGCATTTGCACACCTGTGGCTTACTTTAAATTCACTTATATTATTTGATTTATTGCATCACATACTGCTGTTGCATTATTTAACAAGCATATGGCTTTTTACTTCTATATAGTGCAGCCCAGATGTTTTGGACTTTTGTCATGAGTGAAAATATCAGTGAAATCATTTACAAACATTTCACTAATGTTTACTTAGTATCCATTGTGTGTAAAGTATGCATGTTTCTTTTCATCAGATGGTGCGTTTACTGCTCTCCAGGGGAGCCAATATAAACGCATTTGATAAGAAGGACAGAAGAGCGATCCACTGGGCAGCATACATGGGTGAGACAGAACCCCATTTGCTCTTTAGCCTCTTACACAACAGTAGGTGAGATCTTCCATGTATCTTCAAACCCTTGCAGACGTTTACATGTGTTCGTTTACATGTCTCAGGTCACATGGAGGTGGTGAAACTGCTGGTGTCTCATGGTGCTGAGGTGACGTGTAAGGACAAGAAAGCTTACACACCTCTCCATGCCGCAGCATCCAGTGGCATGATCAGTGTAGTCAAGTATCTACTGGACCTGGGACTGGATGTGAGTGTGAACATGTCATATGTAGTTGCTGTTTTCAAAGCAAGGCATTCAAAGTACTTTTGTCACTTTACAGGATTTCTGCTTTGCTCTACCAGTTGAGCTAAAGAACTTGCAATACATTTATTTCTTGTATTTTAAGATCTGAGCATTGTGCTTAACAGGAGTAAAATTAAATACAGAACTCTCAATGTGTTTTATATTCGTAAAGGGAATTTTTTGCTTGTAGAAGGTTTGATTGGAGTATATTTCAAACGTCATGCTAATCTTGCATATGGGATCCACTTCAAAAGCACAAAGAGAGTAGACTGCTGTGCATACAGAAGAAAGTTTCTAACTAATTGGGTATCTCCATAATTCTTGCTTTTCCACACTGAGTGTTGAGGGTCAGGTGGTCTTGCCTGTCATCCACAGACTCATGTAAACTGTGTCTGATTATAGATGAATGAGCCAAATGCATATGGAAACACTCCACTGCATGTGGCGTGCTACAATGGGCAGGATGTGGTGGTCAATGAGCTGATCGAATGTGGAGCAAATGTGAACCAGGTAAATGAGAAGGGTTTCGCTCCGCTTCACTTCACCGCTGCCTCGCGTCATGGAGCGCTCTGCCTTGAGCTTCTCGTCGGCAATGGAGCTGACGTCAATATCAAGGTGGGCTCTTGTATACTAGGAATTCTACCATACAGAGTTTCTTGACACCACTTCTTTGTATTGTTATGGTTCAAAATCTCTGTAAAATACTTTTGAAAATCACCTTTTATGTAATATTCTTGTTTAAAATATTGCATTTATAAATATTGAAAGTAAAGCATAATGTCTTTGTCTATTGCATAATGTGTAAACAATCTCATTTTAATTTTATTATATAAAATGTTAATTTAAATTTTAAACTGTACTAAAACTAAAACACATAAAAATACAAATGAAACATATCTGAAAGTAACAATCTAAATTGATATTTACCAAAAACTTGAGAAAAACAAAAGACAATATTTGAAAAAGCATAACTATAATGACAATAGATTTATCTGCTATTATTTCATTGGTTTTTTTTTCTTCATGAAGAGTAAGGACGGTAAGACCCCTCTACATATGACTGCAATCCATGGAAGGTTCTCAAGATCTCAGGGGATTATTCAAAATGGTGAGTCTTCAGCTTTGTGACATTCTATCAGCAATGCTCATGCTATCCGTATCTAACAGTGTCACACGTGTAGGTGCCGAGATAGACTGTGAAGATAAGAACGGGAACACACCTCTGCACATCGCTGCTCGATACGGACACGAGCTTCTCATCAACACGCTGATCACTAACGGAGCTGATACAGCCAAGTAAGAATTTACATTCCCACAAGAGTGTTAATTATTCAACATAACTGCATTTCCCTAACACCTGTGAGTCAATTTAACAGGTGTATCAGACATGGACCTTTAAAGAGAGGCTCGTTATTTCACACCTTTCTGAAAATCCAGGAATGCTTTAATTGATCCCTCATGCACAGCGAGGTTCAGCTGTCTACAGCCCGTCTGTTTGACTCAGGCTGTTGTTGTTCCTGCAGGAGGGGAGTGCATGGCATGTTTCCGCTGCATTTGGCTGCTCTCAGCGGCTTCTCGGACTGCTGCCGTAAGCTGTTGTCATCTGGTAAGCAGCACCGCTGCTGAGTTAGGCAGGCTGTGCACTTCCTGTGCATGGATTACACAACTAGTCATTTAATTCCTCTGCCTTATTACTTACAAGGATGTACTGAGCAGGTTAATTTCACGCAGGCTTTGATATAGACACCCCTGATGACTTTGGAAGGACCTGTTTACATGCTGCTGCTGCCGGCGGGTAGGATTTGTACCCCCTACCTGGTGTATTCCATTTAACCTTATTGCCCTTAGAGAGTGCATTGCAGTTTCTTATCTAAACGTGTTTTTTTCTGCAGGAACCTAGAGTGTCTGAATCTTCTGCTCAACACGGGGGCAGATTTTAACAGGAAAGACAGCTTTGGAAGGTTTGTTTACCCTTACACCCCTGTAAGCCTGTTAACCCCTGGTATTAACATCTGTATGTTTGAGTGATCACATCCAAATTGTTTTGGATTCTGTTTACATCTGCATTTAGCACTGCTACTGTAGGTGGTAGAGAGTTGTGCTAGCAACGTCACGGTCATGGGTTCGATTCCCATGAAATGCATTTGCCCATAAATGTATACCACAAATGCATTGTGAAGTGTCTTCCAAATACTTAAATGTGAGGTGCAGGTACTGACCATTTGCGATAGCTGATGTTAATATCAGGTGTAAACAAAGACGTTCTTTCATCCCACTTGTGCTGGTAGTTTAATTTCCTTTTAGAAAATGTATTCTGTCTGATAGTGAGACTTAAGCAAACAATCTCCTCTCCAGGACACCTTTGCACTATGCAGCATCAAACTGCAACTATCAGTGCCTGTTTGCTTTGGTGGGTTCAGGAGCCAATGTAAATGAGCTTGACAAAAGAGGCTGCACGCCTCTCCACTACGCCGCTGCCTCCGATGCTGACGGAAAGTGAGTTACAGAGTCACGTGTGTCTGTTAGACGGGTAATGTTCTGAGCAGTGTGTATTTACCTCCTCTCGTTCCATATCTAGGTGCCTGGAGTATTTGCTGAGGAATGATGCTAACCCAGGTATCCGAGACAATCAGGGATACAATGCAGTGCACTATGCCTCTGCTTACGGACATCGTCTATGTCTAGAGCTGGTGAGACACCACTTAAAATCAATGCAGTATTGGGTTTCTTCATGAACTTTTTTCAACTCAACGTTTTTTATGTCTGTTGTCTTCCATTAGATTGCGAGTGAAACTCCTTTAGATGTGGTAAGTGTTGTGATGCTCAGCATAAATGCCTGTAAGATCGTCACTGCTTTGTCCTAATTAGGTCTGTTGTGTCTTGAAGTTAATGGAAACCTCAGGGACAGACATACTGAATGACTCTGATGTACGTGCTCCTGTCAGCCCACTCCACCTGGCTGTGAGTACAAGCTCTGTTTGTTTGTTCAGCAAATATTGGGGAAACAGCAGATGTTTAGAACAGGAAACCATAGTAGTTGCTTGGCTATGTGGAAAACATGATTCTGATTGGTCAGTCGTAACATAAAGTGGTCAAAGTCTTCTTAATACTGATCGTTGTTCATGGCAACACTGCATAATTGTCAGGGAAATTTATGCTTTCTAAATAGCTGTGCTTTTTTTTTTAATCCATGACCTTTTCATGATTATCACAAGATAGGCACAGGCAGGTTGATCAGGACATATTTTTCTGAATAAAGAATTGACATGCACAAATGTAACCTTATCTAATGAGAAGAACTTCATAGGACTATGGTTCCCCCTAAATAAAGAAAAAAGGTCATTCTGGTTGGGGACCTCTTCAATAATACTTATTATTTGTCTTCAGGCATATCACGGACATCACCAGGCTCTAGAAGTACTGGTTCAGTCTCTGTTGGACCTAGATGTGAGAACCGCACAAGGACACACACCGCTGGACTTGGCTGCCTTCAAAGGCCATGTGGAGTGTGTAGATGTTCTCATTAACCAGGGGGCTTCCATCCTGGTGAAGGATTACACACTCAAACGGACCCCCATCCATGCAGCTGGTACGTGTCCATATGTATAATGATTCCATGTAAAGCAATTTGGTTATGAACTTAACAACTTCAGCGAATCAAAATAAAAAAAAAAACTTAAACTTAAGATGTGCTCCAGAACGTGTCATGGACGTAAACACTCACATGATTATATATTATTTTGCCTTATAGCCACAAACGGTCACTCAGAATGTTTACGTTTGCTGATCGGGAATGCTGATCTGCAGAGTGCAGTGGACATCCAGGATGGGGTTGGCCAGTATGTATAAGACCTAAAAACATTCCAAGTATAAAACGGAATATGACAAATTAAAAGGAAATATATATTTGTTTTATTACGAAAAAAGCAATACTAACAATTTAAGTAATATTAATTGACTAACAATTAAATCATTGATTTTTTTTTTTGTAAATCACTTGGTGTAAATTGAGTACTTGATTAGTTGATTAGTAGCGTATCTCTAGTCTTGACCAGTAGAGATTGTGCAGTTTAGTCATGTCTGTTGTTCTCAGGACTCCTCTGATGCTGGCTGTGCTGGGCGGACACACAGACTGTGTTTATTCTCTTATTAACAAAGGAGCTAATGTTGATGCCAAAGACAAGTGGGGCCGCACTGCTCTGCACAGAGGGGTAAATCCAATGCTTGTCTGACTTCTGATCTCTTGACACTTGAGTTGCTTTGTGCCAGTAGAAACTCTTCTGTAGTCATTCTTGGCAGTATTAGTGCCTATACACATGAATTATCAGCACGTGTTTTTTTATGCAGGCAGTGACGGGTCACGAGGAGTCTGTGGAGGCTCTGCTGCAGCACAGTGCCAGTTTCATGGTACGAGACTGTAGGGGGCGCTCTCCTGTGCACCTTGCGTCTGCCTGTGGCCACGTTGGGGTTCTGGGGGGACTACTGCATGCTGCCCAGTCAGTAGAGAGCATTCCTGTCATTACTGACCACCAGGGCTACACACCCCTTCACTGGGCCTGTTACAACGGTGAATAAACACCTTCACAATCACAGCTTGTTGCTGTAGGTCCTGATTCAACTACAGTCGGTTTACATAAGTTTCATGTCACCAAGTGCAAATGAAAACGCATGAAGATTTCACCCCAAGTCAGATGCCAAATTTTTGGTTACACATCTGAATTAAAGTTTTTTTTTTTTTGTCCTCTCTCATGGTCAGGTCATGATACTTGTGTTGAAGTGTTGCTGGAGCAGGAGTTATTCCATAAGACTGAAGGGAACCCATTTAGCCCCCTTCACTGTGCTGTGTAAGTGGTTTTGTTTTTTGGTCTGTCTGATTGTGTGTGTGTGTGTCTGAGAGTATTAAAGCTGTTTCTATGATCTATAGGATAAATGACAATGAAGGAGCAGCTGAGATGTTGATAGACACTCTGGGTCCTGCCATCGTCAGTTCAGCTGATTCTAAAAACAGGTAACACACTCTCCCTTCATCCATTCTTTAGCTAGAATTTAAGTACCTCTGCTTTCAGTTTTAGGCAAATACGCAAGTAATGTTTTTCCATATATTTTACATGTATTTGACATGTACCTTTTATGGTTGGATAGTTTGACAAAAGTTCTTTTTTTTTTTTTTTTTCTTTCAAAAATTCAACCCAATAAGATTTAACCTATTTTTCTTTTTGGTTTGGAACTTGATTGAAGATATTTTTATAACAAATAAAGTCTTACATCAATGCAAAAGCAGCTGCTTTACTGTGTAATATTTGAGTTCATATATATATTATATATATATATATATTACGAATTTCTCATGTCCGGTGTAAACATAGCGTAACCTGTAGGTTCCTCATGATTGCCATGCAGGCCGACAAAACACGCTAAATAGCCCCTATTATAATCAACAAAGCTGCCCACATGGAAAACGCTTGTCTGGGATATAACTCTTGGTGTAGGCTGTTGTTTTCATACCACCCGGTCCTGCATATCAGAATGTACTACATAAAATTGCATATTGCAGACATGATTATTAAACCCTTGAGGTGTTTTTGTGCCTCTATCAGAACTCCTCTTCACGCTGCGGCTTTCACAGACCACGTGGAGTGTCTGCAGCTCCTGCTGGGTCATAACGCACAGGTGAACTGTGTGGATGCTGGAGGAAAAACTCCCCTCATGATGGCTGCTGAGAACGGCCAGACCAATGCAGTTGGTGAGAGTTGTGGTTTTCAGGTTTATAGTTCAGCTAAAGAGTTTGCTTGTCGTGATGCCTGTCTGTGTTTGGCAGAGGTGTTGGTGAGCAGTGCAAAAGCAGACCTCACACTGCAGGATGCCAGCAAAAACACTGCGCTCCATCTGGCCTGCAGTAAGGTAAGAAACGCAGTCCGTCCTGTTCTCTCCTGTCTTGGCTCAGAAAGCTCAGCTCTAGTTTATTCTGCTGTGTTGGGTTCAGGCCATGGTGCATGATGGAACTGACACAATGTCTTACAGATTTGTTTCATTGTGGCACTGTTTTCCTGCTCTTACATTTGCCTTGTTTGTGGATTACATTTTGAAGCTGGTAAAGACTACAGTATAGGACTTTGTGTGATCTGTTGCTTGCCAATTGTTTTTAATCATTCTGAATCGATGTTTTGTGATGTTGGTATGGCAATGACTGCTGACCTTCTTACAATTGTATTATGTGTTTTGTGTGATCTCTGTAGGGTCATGAAACCAGTGCCTTGTTGATCTTGGAGAAGATCACAGACAGAAACCTCATTAACTCTACGAATGCAGCTTTACAAACGTACGTGCAGCACACAAGACATATTTAAAAACATATTGTGAAAAACAAATATATAATGAAAAATACGATTTTTAAGCCTGATGGTAATGTTCTCCTGTAGGCCCCTGCATGTGGCTGCCCGAAATGGCTTGACTGTGGTCGTCCAAGAACTACTAGCTAAGGGGGCTAGTGTGCTAGCTGTGGATGAAAATGGCAAGTGTTGATCTTATATCCTTATTATCTTAACCTTTTAACTAATTGTAAAGATAAAAGTTGTTTTTTTAACACTGTCTCTCTGAAAACAGTTATCTTACATAGATATATTTATTAGTTACATTGGTACTTATCATTATATCATGGTATCTATCATGGTAGTTTAATGTATACATGCTTCTGATGTCCCACACTGAAATGTCTCTGATAGGCTACACTCCTGCCCTGGCTTGTGCTCCAAACAAAGACGTGGCAGATTGCCTGGCGCTAATCCTGGCCACCATGATGCCAGTGTCCCCCAGTGGAGGGGCGGTGCCCAGCCTCACTTTCAGCGCCATCAACCACTACACCAACCCCACTAAAAGCGTCACGTTCGACAGTCTGCCCATGCTCCGCTCTGAACACAGCTCCTATTGCAGCTTCAACAGCATCGGCCGCCATGACGGCTTCTACAAAGACGACGAGCTGAACGACTCTGACTCAGAGACCTACTGAGACGGAGGACAGGAGAGACGCACATCTTGTCTTAATTACTGAGCGGCCAGCCACTCCGCAGAGCCTTAAAGAGTTTTGAAACGCAACATAAACCCACATGCATACAAACATACACGTTCAAACAGGGCGCAGCAGGCCATTATCCATCAGCTCAATATCTGCCAGCACATCTTGCCCTTTAGCAGATGCCCCACAGTACTCTGCTTTACCCACACAAATGTAACGGATTGGTGAGCGGACCCAATATTGCAATAACAAGACAAGAATCAACAGCCTGGGACCAATGTTTGCACAGGCAGTTTGACACTGTCGTAGTTTGGAATTCAGATTTTTTTCAGCTCCTTTATGATTGTTAGAGAGGATTTGAAACTGTCCCCCAGACTAAAGACTGGGATAATTGTGATGCTTTCAACAGTTAGTGTGCACTTCTGAATTTATCATTTACAACTTTGGGGAAAGAAATGATTTATTTTTTAAAATGCAATTTTAATACCAGTCAATTTCTCTGTCCCTTTGGTGGGATAAAAGAAATCACAGAGTTTTAATAGTTTTGAAAAGGACATTAACGTTGTAATGCTTTTGGTCACAAGCATGAGTGAAGTTCAAAGCTAACGCTCTCCATCTTCAGTTTTAGGATAAATTATTCTTTTTATCTATGGTATTTATTTTTACTTTCCATAATTTCATTATCATTTTGTGCCTTCATAAATTACTGTATGGAAGGAAGGGGCAGCTTGGAAGAACAAATTTACGATGTACAAGAAGTTATTCAACACTACATCTGTGAAAAAGCACTGAACATAAACGGAGACAAACAGCTCCCAGCATGCTTTGCTCCAGGATGAGGAACACTGTGTAAACCAATGGTAGAACATTATTTGATCTCTTTGTATGTTGATATGAATATAAATATATATTTTTTCTGGCTCTTAGTAACATTGCATTTTCTGGGAGGTATGCTTGTTTTGATTCTGCAAACAAAACCACTCCATTCTTCTGTAATGGCCTGTCAGAAAACCTGTGTTTGTCTCTTTTCGAACTTGATTTTGGAATGATTGAAACTGGAAGTGTTTATAACAGCTTCTTGGCTGAGTGGGGGACAGCAGGAACCTGTGTTTGCTTTCCTGTCCTTTATTGTGGACAAAGGAAAGTAATTGGTGTAGTGGATGGCCACACTGCTTTCCTCTCACTCAGAACAAGAGATTCCTGTATATTTTATGGTTGACTAAATAAATAATTTGAATCATTTTGGTCTATTCATGTCTACTTTTAAACTAACCAACTGTTACTGCATTTTAACTATGTGAGGGTGGACTTCAGTTCGGACCAGCATCAGAAGCTGAGCCATTATTTGTCATAGGTCTTTTAAATGACCAAAATTGAAGGTGACTTAAAACTTGATTTATTCTGATAATAAGTGACCATGCATATATTGTTGTGGTAGTTGGTACAGGTGTGCCCATTAACAACAAAGTTTTTTAGAGGAATAATAGCAATAAACTTAATATTAATAATAAATTGTATAATGAGTTCATGAAAGTTTTACACGCTGCCTTTCTGAATGACATGGTTCAGGAAAGTTCAAAACAGTTTATCCTAATTTGTAGACTCTTCAGCTTTTTGATATAGTTTGATATACAAGTCCCTGCTTGTCTTTAATAAGATTTTAGGTTGCTGTGTCTGAAAGCTGCCTTTGTGTGAGGTAGGATTTCTGAACTCAAACATCGTTCTGCTTAATCTTTCTATTTTCTGACTGATGGGAAAAAGAATTGTATCTGATGAAGTGGCAGAAAGAAATGTCAAGTGACAGATTAAATTATTTGAAGTGACTGAAGTGGCTTTAACTAGATAACTGTGTGTTTTTGGTATTTGCTTTAACCAACTTAAAGTATTTTAAACCAAATTAGAATTTAGAATTTTGATTTAAAAACACCAACCTGACCTGTAATCAAAAATAAATGTTCAATTTGTCAGTCATTTAGAAGGGTTTTTGAAACACAAAAACGATTATTGCTCTGTGACTTATATTTGTGTTATGCGAGTTGCTTAATGTAAGTGCAATTATATATGAATTATATATGAAACAGAGCAAGAAATTGAATCGATTACAAATCGATTATAATTTGTCTCAGAAAAAAAAACAAAGGCCTGAGATGGCAATAGTGCAAAATGAACCCTAGTGACATTTTGACACTATGCACTGCAAAGTGACTACTTATAATGTGTAAAAGTGATTATCTTATAAAGAAAATAGGTAGAAAATACATATTTTTGGTCTAAGAATTTCACAAAAGTTCATAAAATTACTAAGAGCTCAAAGTTCTCAGTCAGTACTGCCCAATGCATGAAAATTGCCCATTTTCGTTCCCAGTGGGATATGATATTCTAAAAACAAGAACACTGTCACTTTGAGCCCTCACACCTCTGGTTATTAGAGTAAAATAACTGGTTGTCAACATTCAGCCTGTAGCATATCCATTAAAATAGTTCTTTTAATTTCAATTCCTGTATTTCACGTCCAGTGCTTTCATTGTGCCCCTTTAAAGGTTAAATCCATGAATACTTCATCATTATAAGAGGCTATTTTGAGCTGTATGTCTCTAAGGGAGCCATGATGACGCCATAAGGTAAGTTAATTATATCAATTATGGCACTCAGTGTTCGTCCAGGTTTTCATTGAACAAAAAGGAAATGCTAATTTGCAAGAAGGTGCTAATTGTTTACGTATGGTATACTCCATAAACTGTGTATAAAAGGAGGTGGAGCAAGCTTTTTGGAAACAGAGGCAAGACAGACCCCGACCATCACAGGCACTGCAAACATGTGAGTTTTCTGGTCAGGTTAAGATTTTGTGGTTGTCTGAGACATGTGATGGTTGAGAGACTTCATGTTATGATTGTGATCTTTCTGTGTGTGTTCTGTGTCCAGGTTGACACTGTTGGCTTTGATAACACTACTGATTGTTCCTGTTGAGTCGGACGTTTCAAACACAGATGAGTGGAAATCTCTGAGCAACCCTCAGAGCAGGACCCTGGTGAGTCTAACACCTGTTGTTTCGATCCATGGTTTGGCATCACTTCACCCATCTCTTCTCACATTAGATGTCTGCTTGTTTTGAAAACATTTAGATTTAGAAGAACATTTAGAAGCGAGTTTAGACTCATTTGTAAACGCGATTGTTGATGTTGCAAACAGTATTTTGAGCAATTTTAGGTTTTTGAAATGTATTTTGTGGACAATAATTATGCATGAACAATTTGAGATCATGAAGCATGAATTTACACTTATGAGCATATGTACATATTATTAGAGATTGTTTTTGTCTTTTCATTTATTTTCAACTTTTTTCAGTGTGTTGTTTTTGGGGAATAATGGAATGACTACAATGCAATTATTTTTTACACAGCTTACTATAAGATGTGCTACAATTTTAATTCATGTTCATTTGACTCATTTTGATTCATGTTGATTCATTTCTAGTTTTTTCAGATTCTGCAGTCGTATCTTGATGGCAGAGAGAGTGAAGCTCAAGCTATGGGCAGGAAAACAAACATGAAGGAAAGTAAAAATAGCAACATGGCGAATACGGGCTATGACAAATACAACCTCTTTCTGCACAATGACATTTATGATGTTTAGCTGATGATTTCTTTGTAACATTCAAGATGTTTAAGTGTATGATGTATCAGTTTGAGAAATGTTAGTCATTGTGTTATTATGGAATTGTTACCATATTATTACACACAAAGTCATTATGTCTGTAATGACCTTTTACATAGTAAAAACTCTTGCTTAACAATTTTCTGACTGTGTACCTTTCTTACTGTTTTCTTTATCAATAGCTGAGGCAAAATTACAGTTTAATTGTAAATGGAATATTTTTTATATTTTAAATTCCCTGAAACAAAATATTATTCATCATAAAATATAATTATATTGTGAACTATAATTGTTAAACAATAATAGTTCATAAAAGCAAAACATTTATATCAGGATAGGTTTTAGAATTTTATCAGATAGGTTCAGTAAAACTGGTACATCAGATAAAATTGGACAAAAAATATTGATATCTTTTAATATCAGGAGACAATCAAATGCAAATGTCATAGACAATTTCCTCTAGGGTCTTTGTATGTAAGGAAATATTTTATTAAGAATATAAATCACATTTAAAACATTGATGATGGTTTGTAAATAATTGGAAGGGCACAATAATTATTTGTGAGCATACTATCTTCTCCTTTACACTTAAGTGTAGTGGACCATTTCATGCATATGAACAGGAAGCAAAATACTGGACATTTTAGATGCATACTAAGTTGATTTATGAACAAACAAATTTGTGGACGAGCTATTAGGCTGTCTGTGTCAATATAAAGAAATTCTTTATGAAATTAACATTGCAGCTTGTATGAATCTATCAAACCAACTGAAATTTCAGTCAGAAATTTAAGGTTGGAAGAATCCAGGCAGGTGGGTAAAAATTACTCTGACCTGTCAAAATCCATTTTAAATAATTAGGCTGTCAGAAATGTTTTGAGACTTATTTCTTTTATGAATATATCAACTCTTATGTTTGACTATTTTATTTATTGCCTTAATATGTAATATTTAATTGCAATTAATTGCAACAACATAAAGAATGTAATTGAAAATGAAATAATTCATCAGTAAAGCGGCACGCCAGATACTGTTTATATCCAGTAGGGGGAGATATACGCTATTATTTAATCTACATACCACTGAAGAAGAGCTGCTGGTGATAGCAACCGTAGGTTAATAACTGTTTATGGCAAAGATGGATCAGATTGTTTATTGCTGAATCACTCAAAGCTCAGGTGACTTTCGTATCTTCCTGTGTCGATTGCAATAATGAGTTCGTGATGCTTATTTTTATCCTTGTAACCTTTGCTCAAGGTGCTTGAGACCTTTGCTCAGTACTCAAGGAGTGACCTGTGTATATGTGTCTCAGTGACTGCTAACAGATGAGTATGAGAGGTAATGAGCATGTTTGGGGGAATTAACTATCTTGTTAGAACGGTGGAGGATCTGCGTTGTCACCCAGCATCAGATCGCAAACAAAAGGTGCTGCTCACACAGACAAACTTACAAACAAATAAATACAAACATTATTAACAGAATATTAAAAAGTAAAATGGAATTTAGTCTTCCTGAAGTTTTCTTTAAAGGTTGTGGGTTTGATCATGTGA
>JAZGTK010007704.1:0-19077 GCA_036877625.1 Ambastaia sidthimunki
CAAGCGCAATCTCAAGATGAAAGAAAATTCGTTTTTATCTTTACAAAGACACCCGTTCATGAGGCATTCGGATGAAGAAAAAAAAGGGTCAAGGATTTTGGACCAGATTGACCGCACTTGCAAATTCAGCAGCAGTCAAGTGATCGCGGTCGAGCCACTCAGGGCTTAACAGTTCTATTTTTTAATTTTTTTCTCGGTTGTTTGCGCCCCCCCAAAATGTTTTAGCACCAGCCGCCACTGATATTAGTAGATGTACTTTAGCAGAGAGAAACCCCTATTACCTTGGCATTGTTGAAACGGTATGCAAACTAAGCCGTTTTTTTTTGCATACTGTAACCAACATTAATAGTGGTTTCACATGACAAAAGGAGGGATGGGGTCACATATGAATTTTCAATCATTCATAACCATAATGATTCGCTGAGTGTGAATGACATTTAAATTCAGAACATTTTACTGTCTTATACCATAAATGTGTTTGGATTTCAATACTTGGATAAGTGACGCCACTGAATAAACCTAATTGAGCTAGAGGTGATAAACATGTCAAATATATATTTTTATGTAGCATTTATACACTGTTTCATTATATAAAAAAATTGCAGAATTTTTATAGAATGGTTTTAAATGTAATAAAAACTGTAGTAAATTGAAGGCAAAATTACTTACATTCGTATTAACAGTTACAAGTATAATCAAATTATTATCTGTGGAATTCTGTGGGTGCAAATTGCATGTTGGCCTTGTGCTAAGTAATCAACCAGGTTGACATATCAGCCAGGCATTCTGAGATCTTTTTTAAGATTTCAAAGCTGGGAACAAATTACACAGTAGAGTGTAATTAGGAAACTTCAATTGGACTTTAGAATGGTTTAGAATTAGTGTGCATAAGGTTATCTTGTTAGAATTGGCCACTTAGTCCCTAACGGTAGATGCTATAACTACACTATTCTACTGATGCACCAAAAAGCATTTTGCACTATTGATGGCTATTTAAAATTGTTGTGTATTCCACTTGTGTATTCCAACATTTCTTACAAGCAACATATAAATTACAAGTATTTCCTTAAAATATAGAAAATTCCACTTGTGTATTCCAACATTTCTTACAAGCAACATATAAATTACAAGTATTTCCTTAAAATATAGGAAATTTTACTAGTACATTGGCTGATGGTACCACATTTTTTTGCAGCTGTAGAGTAATTAGTCACATAGAATTTGATGGCAGCAAGCAGGTTACATTTTGTGTTCAGAGGGTCACGCAACTGGCAAAGTCAGTGGTAATGTTAGTGGACAGCTTTTTTCAGGTATCACAGGCCCCTGTGGTTAGGTCTGAAACAAACAGCTGATGATTGGTGGCATTTAATACATCAAATAGGGTGGTAAATTAAAGGTTGTAGGTTCAAACTCCCCAAGTGTGGTCCATGAACTATTGTGCTATTGTTGATTAAGGCTCCTAACCCCAGGTTGCCTATCAGGGACTATCTCTGTAATAATCGTTTTAACAAAGTCACTTTGGAAAGAGCATCAGCTAATTGAATTAATTTGTTAATTACTAGTCCAGTGGAGGATCTTTTGGTTGATATACTTGCAAAGTACTTCAGACACACAAGCAAACCCGAAAGAATACCTAAAGCTGACAGGCAATGACCAGTAAATTAAAGGTTGTAGTTTCAAACTTCCCAAGTGTGGTCCATGAACCAATTTGTAGAAATACAGTAGGGAATAAATTATGGAGGGTTCTTGCTGCAATTATACATTTAAAGATGCTGTAAGTGATTTCAACCATTTTGCTAAGTGCCACCATTTTGCCAACTTCAAACATACAGTCTATTTTCAAAACCCCACCCTTAAAAAACAAGTCAATGTCAGCAAAGCAGATGACTGGCAGCGAAGACCTTTTCTGACTGATGTGCTGCTATTTCTCAGGATGCATATTTTAGTGATATCTGTCAAGTGTGTTGTATGTGTGCTATTCCAAAAGACATTTAATCCTGATAATATCTTTTAATTTTACTCTTTATACTGTGTTGATCCTTTTGTAACTGTGGGCATTGTGGGCTCTTAGAATCTTTTTCAAGGTGTCAAGGTGTAGTTCAGCAGAATATATATTCTGTTTGATCTATCTGTATGTATTTCATTTTCTACTACTTACCAGTAATACAGTTACTGTTGAACGTACTTCTAAATCCCATTTTCCTTCCCTTTTCCTTCCATTTTCCTCCCAATATGCCATGCATCTTCCAAATACATTTAAATCTTCAATTACTCCTAAAATGGTAACTCTTTGAAAGTAAACAAGAAAATTTGATTAGGTTCAACAGTATACATGCATAATACAGACAGGTTTACACTATAAACATCAGCTGACAGTGAATTTGCTAGTACATCGCTGCCCAATAGACTTCGCTTTTGTGCATTTGACACACAGTGAATCCAGTGTCAACAGCTGTGACTACAGTTTTAGAACTATTCATAAAGATACAGTCATTTTGCTGTTACTGTAAGTACTTTTTAAAATAAAAAGACTGGAAAGACACTTTGTAAGTTTCTAGGCTTTAAACAGCTATATTCATCTGGACCTTCAAAACATTTTAGTAAAATATACATCAAACTTTGATTGGGCAATTTAAAGATATTTCTATTTCCTTAAGGGGCTGCAATCAGAACTAATTTTTGCTTTTAATTACTTTAATTAAAAGTACTTTTGACTGATTATACTTCTTACCACAAAGTGAAACGATAGGATAACACAAAAGCAAATAACAGAAAGTCATTATCAAGTAATAGTTTGGTTTCTGAAATGGTATGTGTAATTATAATGCTACATAATGCTAGTAAGTCTGTTTGTAAGAATGTTCTTGAAGTTCGATGCTTTATTATTTATCGCCTACCCCTGTCACACCTTCCCATTAGCACAAAACTTGCCTCAGCTTGGGTTTAAAATGGACTTTAACCTATCTGTCTGTTCTGTTGACTCAGGGACATTTGTAGGCACCATAATTTGCATCACCTTACGATGCTGCAGCATGCGAACAGTTTAGCCTGTTTCCTAAGCATAGGTCTGTTGCCATGGCAAAATAATGAAATATTCAGAAGAGTTCTGACTTCACCTGACATTCAAAATGTTATAAACATATTCTTTGTTCAGGCACTAAAAGTATATTGCCAATTTTATCTGTTGAGTTGTAAATATTATTTTCCGATATTAAGACCAAGCCGTGCATGTTTCTCTTTTATTTATTTTAATTATTGCATTTAATGTTTAATTACAGAAGTAGTATAGAAGTACAATCTGTTTTAGGCATTCATCACATCTGATTTAGTTTTTTGTTCACTGGAAATGAATTTTTTTGAAACTGTAAAAAAAGGCATTATATGTAGGCTAAATAACCACCGTCAAAGTACACAAATGTTTGGAGTATGAATACCTTCCATAATATCATACATAATTCTGATGAGCTTCTCATCAGAACAGTCCTCAAGGTCAGCAAAGCAAAGTGTAATGCAGTGTTACACTTGCAAGGGCAGGCCGGTTTTTTATGCCATTGATGGAGATAGATGTCAATGGAGCAGATGCAATTCACAACCTGTATGCTAATCAACATGTACACAAAGCAATCCTGAACTAGCAGAGGAGTTTACTATGAAAATACAGATGTTTTATGAAAGAACTCACAAACTTGCAATTCATTTTGTGTTATTCACTATTTATTTTCTATTCATTTCTGGTATCCATAAATGATTACTGATTGTCATATAACATCAGTGATCTCAGGGACATATATATGATTGGCTTTTGATAGCCGTATATGATCCAATTAACTGTTGTGCTTTCTCCAATAATACAGATTCAAATATCTCCGATGCTACATCTCTATGTTTACACTGTGTCATGTGACACGTTTTTGGAAGTTGGGGTTTGGATTTATAAAACGTTGTACCAAGAATGTTTCCCCTCAACATTACGAGAACATATACCAAATATTAATAATGGTACAAGAATGTTCCCTTAAATGTTATTTTAAGAATGTTTGGTCCTAACATTTATATAGCCTTTATAAAACACGAAATTAATAGGAATATTAGGAATATTAATAGGAATATTTCATGTCAGGTTAAAAACTGTTGTGTTAAGGTTTATAAGACTTAAATAAGCTGAAAAATAGGTAGCTAAACATGCACATTTAGGTGTTTATCACGTAAATTAAAAAAAATGATGTTAATGTCTTTTAATTTATACCTGAGGGTTTATAGTTTTACTCCATGTAAATATAAAACTAAAAATAAATAGTAAGGGTATAGGGACCTGTTTGGGTTTACAGAGCCAACCTAATAAAAAAACACCCACTTATTCTTTTTATCTATCATTTTTCTATCGCATCTCTGTTTGCAAACTTATGTTCAAGTTTGACATGAGTCTATTAGCTGAAGGATCCTCAGCACAGGGTCATAGTCGATCAGGAAACTCCTCACGGTAGAGACGAACATGAAAGGGCTGGATCTGAATACTCAAGAGACAAATAATGATGAGAAGGTTAAGATAGATAAAAAAGCACGTCCTCTTTATAAACACTAAATTAAAGCCTGAGAGGGGAACGGGCTCTTCGTCTTACGCAAATGTGGCTATTCATGCCGTAACCCAAGGTTTGGCAACAAGGACAGTCTAACAAGAACTTCACAGAGAGGAGAAAACTGTAATGTCAAAGCGACAACACTCTAAATAGAGCGAGAATGAGGTAAAGAGAGAAGATAATGACTGCTCTTCGTCTAGAGTTTCGTGTCATTTTGCTCCCAGCATGAAGTCATAAGATGCAGAGATGTTTTTTTCTCATTTTCTCATCCTCCGACAATCTACTCTTTGGTGCCGCATGACTCATATACCAATGCTTTTTATCCTTTTTATGGGCGATCACAGGTTTGCGCCTCGTCAAACGAGCCCAACAGAGCTTCTTGGAGGTTTGGAGCGCCCACTTGTGGTCGCACATGACATAATTAATACCGTTCAATAGATTTACCTAATTGAATTTATTACAGTAACCAAGCATATAGGAATATTAAATAAACTTCATTTTAGAAACAAAATCTTCAAAGCAGTTATATTTTGGAATATATATTTTTATATATATTTAAGAGTTATTTTTATATATATATATTTTAATCATATTTGTAAACCTGTAATCATTGTCAGAAGAAAAATATTTTCAATTAACAATAACAATAATTAACAATAATTCAGTGGCAAGACTTGAAAAACATCAGTTACACATTTTTTAATCCTAGATAACTTTAATTATGCTGCCCTACATTCACAACCAACCATTGGATGAGAATTTTACTCGAAGCTGTTCTAAATCTGCCTGCAATAATGACTGCAGAGGTGCCCGGCACACACCGCCATGATATCCGAACCACTCCATTGCTTGTTTCAAAGCCGGAACGCCGTACTGCCGAGTTACCTATATAAGGGGGGAAGGGCACATTGTATTTTAATGAGTACCGACCAATACATGACAGATTCCCAAAATTTAACACAGATTCACAGATTCCTTTAAAATTTAGGTTTAAAGGCATAATCTGCAGGCAAGATGTTTGTTTATTCTAAGCAAACTTGCTAGGATTAATTATGTTTTGAATTAACATTCATTGTTTTTTCAAAAGCATATTTGCACCAGAGTGAACATTTTCTCATGACCTTTGAAGCAAATCTCATGTTTGACAGCTCCTTGGGGGAAGGGCTGCTTCCAGTGTTTATCATGCCTATATAGCAGTAAATGTAGCTGTGGTATAAATGTGCTATGTTGCCATGGTGATGTGATGCTCACTGCTGTGTTGGGTTCGATGAGACGATACTGGAGCTCTCTGGCCTCTTCCCAGCGTCCGGAAACACACAGCTGCGCCAGCTCACACACCTGCTGACCCAGGACATTTGCGAGGGCACACACGCCTCCCACGGCCCCTACCACAAACACATCGATCGGTCTTGTAGAATATTTTAGATATTCACACATCAAATTATTTGCCTATAATAACCATGAGAAAAAATAAATTCTAAATTCGAAGCTGCCGTTTATCTGACTGACAAACCACAGACCGCTCAGAGTTTGATTGACAGGCTGGCTCCACCCATGCACGTTAAAATGGCCACGGAATTCACCGCCCCCATTCTATCTGTATTTGCAGCTGACGGATGTTTGATCGTGCTGATTAATTGACAGGTTTGCTAGAAGCTCTCCCACAGGCTGACATTTGATTAACAGTAATGCTGTTTCCAAACAAGTTATCAAATCATGTCATGTTGAAAAATGCACCGCAGCATAGCGGCTAATTTATAAGCCTGTTTACTAGATGACAAATCTTTATTACAGTATTGCAAATAAAAAAATAAAAGATACACATGTATGTGCATAGACAAATATATAATTAATATATACATAATAATTTTTTATACTACATATTTTATAGCTAATCAAATTTGCTGTCCCCTTCCCCTAACCAAACCCCTAAACCTAACCCTCAAAAAAAAGTTTTGGCATTATTTTATTTACAAACATACTATACAAAAAATACCAGAAACATACCATACAAAAAATACCATTGTTTTTAAGCCATTTGGTTTAGAAGGACACAGGAAATCGTTTACATTGCTCTAGACATGTCATATACACTTTTTTGTCCTTGGAAACCACATACACACACACACACACACATATATATAAAGATAGTCAGAGCTTATTCTCACCTACAGCGTATGCAGCCATGAGGAACCCAGCTGATCCTGCAAGCACCTGGAAATCCTGCGGTCTGGTTTTGTGCACAATCAGAGCTATTCTTGTGATCTAATCATTATCGAATATCAAAGTGCATTAAGGTGATAGAAGAAAGTTTGATGGAGATAACATAGAAATAACCTTATTATCCATTATTTTTACATCTACTGTTGCTGTAATTACATGAGAATAAGCAATCACAGGTGGCATAGTTAGAATCTTCAGAGACCTTCAGCTTGAATGCAGTTTAACATTGTAACTTGAGTCAATGTTCACTTATTATTTTGAATGGTAAACTTCAATGTTGTTAAGTATTAAAGAGTAAAAAACTGGGATTCAGAGATATTAACAGACCTCCAACAGCATGAGAATTGCATCCTAAGAACTGTAATTCCCTAGAATTACATTCACTAGAATCTCCAAATACTGTAGATGTCTAAGAATAACAATGTTCAAACAGGTTTGCACTCTCCCTATCTGCCACTGTTTGCCCGTCCTAAAGTCACACCACCGGCTGATGTGTCGGGATGCGGGAAGTGCAACAAAGCCACAGCGTTTACATTTTCAGGACAATGAAATAAATCATTTGCATATAGTTGACTCTGCATATTAAACTGGAGAAAATATTTTAGTGCTAAAATAAATTACACACTTCAGCTTTGGGAAAAGAGGAATTCATTAGTTTCATAGCAGACCTACAACAATCCCAGAATTTAAAAAATTAAAGAAAAAGTAAAACCACAAAAGAAAATGATCATTAATCACCTTAATGCCATTCCAATTACCATACACTTGATAATAAATTAATTAAAAATTATCAATATTGTATTACAATACTTAATTTGGTTTATGTATACAGTATATATCAAAATAATATAATATAATGTTTTAAAAGTTCTTACATCACCCCCGCTGTCTTTGAGGCCGACAATATTTGGATGCTGGGAAAGTTGAATGACTGCGTCCACAGGCAGATCGAGACCGGTGTTAGCTGGCACGCTGTACAAAACTACTGGAACAGAACTGGAATCTGCCACCTTTAAATTGAGAGAGACAACAGTGTAATGTAATAGAAACTGTTAGTGTTTGCACCTTATCACACTGAAGAGTCATTTTTGATGACCTGCTATATATTTATTTTTTTATTATACAGAACTCAAATGGGTGGCGTTTTATGAGTACCTGAGTGTAGTGGTTTATAAGAGCGCGGCTGTCCATCCGACCGCGGTAGAAACATGGTGTTACCACTAACACACAGTCAGCACCTGCATCTGCCATTCTTTGGCTCATTAGGATCGTGGCTTTGGTGGCTACAATAATAGACACATGAAAATTACATAAAGAGCAATTATACTGCACATGGTTTGATAATGTTAGTCTCATCAGATATGGCAGATTGGCAGTGTTCATCTAAATTAAAATAAAACCCTGCAAGACCCAGACCAACACCTGTAGGTCCATCGACGAGACTGTCCATTTTTAATTAAAACAGTAATAATATAATATTATTATAAAATATTATTTAATTCAGTAATAATATTGCAGCATTCATTTTAGATTGGGGGCAGTTGTGGCCTACTGTTAAGTGGGTCAGGTTTGTAATCAGAAGGTTGCTGGTTCGATTCCAGAGTCCACAATTTGGGTATATATCTGACAAAAACATGTCACTTCACTTCAGATACCCAATGTGTGCACAAACAGCGCCCACTAGTGGTTGAAGTAATAACCGCCTTTAGATTGAACTGTATGACCACAGAGACACTCTGCTGTGTAAACAAACCTCACATGTACTTTAGATTTGAATAACAATTTGAATTCTGCTGTTGCTTACAGAGAACTGTTGTGTGACTGAACCACATTTATGATACTGTATGTGATTTTTGGAGCTTGACATATACTCTCTCCTACCGCAGCCTCATCATTCCCTTCAATGTTTCATAGATGTCAAAGAAATATATTATGACAGAAATCATATTATTTTCTGCAACAGGAGAGTGAATAAATCATGGCAAAATGTTCATCCTTTAATACTCCTACTACAAAGCATAATTGCATTTAATTAATTTTTGGATAATTAGATAGCTGGATAACTAATATGTATGTATATTCTATAAACATTTTAACTTATGTGTTTTTGCAATTTAAAATACATAACAATTGAAATAGTTAATTTAGTTCTCTTAAATGAAAGTGTAACTTTTTATTACCTACATGTGGTGCAGTTTTGATTTTTTTCCAAGCTTTCAATAAGTCACAGTTTTTAATAAATAATCAACATAACTTCACTGGTAATATTTTTGGCTCCTATATATTAACATGCATGTGCTATTACTCATTGACAAAAAAGTGAGCCACTGTCATAGAACATGGTCAACAAACTGAGATCCAGTCTACATTTATGTCTCAAATCCAAGACCACAACACCAACACTGCAGCTCTGATGAGAATGGTGACAAACATAACCATTGACGTTATTTATTAGATTACAATTAAAGCAATTAGTAAAATTAAACGCAACCCACTCAAGGCCAACACACAAAACATACAAAAGAGACTTACATTCACAGCCAGATCCAGCCATCACTAACTTGTCTTTTGGAAGGTCCTTTCTCACTTTCTTCACCACCTCAACCCTCTCCTCGGGTGTCAGGTATGGATATTCTCCATTGGAGCCCTGTACTACAAGACCTGTACATCAAAGCAAGAAAAAAACTAAACTGACTATTTATGTCAAAGGTGTTTCGCCCCAACTTCCTGTTTCAACATATTCAATACAGGAAAAAACTGCGATACAAGCAATTTTATTGTGTCTTTAAATATTTTTTATTAAATTATTAAAACAACCTGTTTTTTAAAAGCCCACTAGGTGACACTCGAAACAGTGTAAGATGGACTTTAACCTGCAACATGAGGCTTATCGCCTCACTAACATCTGTTAACTATTGTCAACATATGGGTCACTCTAAAAATCTACATTGTTGTGAATATGCCACATATTTTAATCCTGATAAAGTCAGTTTGTTGTAACATTTCATTGTAATTTCAATGCCGCATACTTGTGCATTAAAGTATGTTTTGTTTACAGACTGATCAATGCAATGTGATCAATCAAACCCACCTCTGAAAGGTATGTCACCATACTTTTTAAGATTATCACTGAGTCTCTGATAGTCCACATCTTCACTGTGAGTGAATGGAGTGGCTATAGGAGGGTAAATTCCGCTGATGTCCAGTCTCTGCACAGCTGTCTGACTCACGCTTCTCCACGTTAAAACAGCTGATCTTCTGCATAAAAGACTCACATTTCCGATTGCAAACATGCTGCTGGTTGTGAATTTTCTGTAGAGAAAACACAGGCCTATGGTAAAAGGAAAATAATGAACTCTGGTATGTGCTGTATCTTGCAGTTAATAATCATCAAACCTAACAAACACTAAATATTGACATGTTTGGTGGGACAGCACATCTCTGCATAGATATTCGGGGCAAATTAGACATATATAAAAACGTATGGTTAATAAACCTATGTAAGTTTATGTGTATAGCTTAGAAAATTGCCTAATAAAAATAAACAGATTTTAACGACATAACCAATATACTATGTAGTTAACACAACTTTGTTTAGCATACTGTACCTGGTTGCAGCAGATGTCCAAATGGCCTTGCACAATCTCTACGCAAACAGTTTAAAACAGTGTCACAACTCAATATACATCGTGTTTGTGGGAAGCAGCTATAACTGTATCAGAAAAAGACAAACATCTGCGCTTCTCTTACCCCCACTTTCAGTCTTGATACTCCACATGTCGCGCATGCGCGTTAGAGACGCCACATAGTTAACTATTTAGCGTCTACATTGATAGTTAAACATTTTTGTTATAATTCTGTTTTATTAACATCTCTTGTATTGTTGCTTCTCCGTATTGTAAGACCTTTCAAAACTTATTGTTGCTTATAAATGTATTGCGTATGGTATCGTTAATATTAATAAAGTCAAGTTATATTTTCAAGATGTACGTTTTAATTATCATTGTTAATGAATGATATTGAATAACATTTATTCAACATTAGAAAAAATATTATCAATGTTGTAAAGACTGTATTACATGTGATGGTTGAAGACGTTATCCTTAACACAAAAACTCTTCCTGTGTTTTCTTGAAGTACAGCGGTACCTTAACAGTAAAGTATTTAAGCTGCTAATAGATGTTATTCCCTACATACTGATAACACCAATCATTATGACTAACAAACATAACCCTGACATAATTTAAAATCCATATAATACATTTAATGCATATAGAAGTGGGTGTTGCTACTACAGTTTTATTTGTGTATATGTATGTTGCACATTTACCTGATTCTAAATAATATAATTCCTGGAAAACATTAGTAGGTTTTCTTCTTGTTCATTTTATTTTCTTAGTTTCTTAGTCTTTCATTAGGACATACAACAACTGTCACACATTCAATGAAAAAATAGAATATCCATCACATTTACTAACCAAAACAACACATAAAATAAATAAGTAAATTTAACAAATATTAACAAGAAAACTTCAATAAAGTATGTCACAGATGCAAGTGGAGGCAATATTTCAAAAATAATAAAAATGGACTAACATTAACTATTATGTAATAGGTGTATTACATTAAATACTTGTTCACAAGAACATCACTATAACATCTTTTGTACATATTTATGATAATATCCCACAGAAGTTTCGAAATTGTATTCAGGCATGTTTAATTATACAACTGTTTTGTAACTGAAAGTTTGTCTTCAAACTTTAAAATTATTACAACAATCAGGATGCATATAACTCCTTGGAGTTTCACTTAATCATATAAAAGGCAGGTGAGAAGGGCTGTTTAAATATAATTTTTTTGTGGATTGTACTAATACAATAGTGATTTAAAGGAAAATGCCTGATGAAATATATGGTCCAACTGGAAATGGCAAATGACACCTGCAAAACATAAAAATGAGAAAAGCTCAAGCTTAATAATTTGAACCATCACTGCATCCTCATCAATAAATACAATTCTGTCAGAGCATTAATTCACCTCTGTCTATTCCCAGAAGTAGCGCAGATACCAGATGGTCTCATTCTTGAGCTGAGGTCCAAACAGGGGGTTCGTTTGGGCCAGTATCGCCACTAACCAGCTATCACATTGGTACAAACATAAAAATTGAAATTAATAAAAATTGAAATGAATAGGACAGTGTTGATTTTACACATTTAGGATATCATAGTATCAAGAGAGGGCAAAGCAAACATACACTGAACCAATATCTACAGTAATGAATGAACATTTTTGTACCACATCTTTCCAAAGGATTTTATACTCACAATAAATAACAACAAACCGCAGTCAGCACCAAACTGGTTATGATGACACTGTAATTATAAAACATTTTAATCACAAATCCACGCAGATGCAATAACATACAAACTGAAACATTATATACAAAATCACGAGTTTCAAGAGGCATCAACACGAATCAATGGGCTCGCGCGGCCCTGATCAGCATCATTTCTCACCCTCTGTTCGGTCCTTTCGGTACCAAAAACGGTGCAACAATTCCCACCAAACCCCACAGCGTGGTGAAGCAGATCATGGGTAACGCCAGCGAGTGGTAAACCATTGCGACACCAATGCGTTTATGAAAATAATGTTTTTTTTACGTAAAGTTTAAATTCAATCCTACAGCGCAACTCCACTTTAATCCTTTTGTACACGCCTTCTTCTTCCTGCTTAAATTACGTCATTCTGAGGACGCACGCTATTGGTTGAAATGAGCTGTCGGTCAACCTGAAACAGGGCTGGATTCTGTGACGTAAAGATTCTTTATACACCACTTAAAATAGGAAGCACTCAATTTATTTAGCATCAATATAAACAGTAATATACTATTAGTTGTAGTTATATGAGTTATTTGTTGCTAATTATGCTATTGATGCATTTAGTTATTAGTTATAGAATTATTATTAAAAAGCGCTAATTATTGAGACTTCAATTTATGCTGTAATGACATAACTAGCAGAAATATTGATTCATGATATTGTAAGTGGTGATGCTTAATGAAGGGCCAGTTCTTAACATCTTTACCTGTTACCCATTTGGTGGCTAAAATCTTGATCTTTAATAATCTTTCAACTAATCTTTGAAGTTTAAATCTTATCAAACTAATAAAGTTGCAATGAAAATACTACAGACTAATACTAATTCTAAATTCTGGGTTTGATTTCCAGTTGTCTGACAAAAAGGTGTCTGACAAATGCATAAATAAAAAAAACATTAGAATGTCAATGTCATAGACATGTTGTTAACAATCTGTTTGTGAAAAGATTTAACAGATACATTAAAATATAAAAAGAAAAAGAAGCTATGACACCGACCATTGTGCTTTAATGGAAACTTGTTTTAATACATAAAAGCAAGACAGAGTGACAGTGGCAAGAAAATAAAATTATGTACAGATGGAAAAAAAATCTTGGGAAAAACAGAGTTGGTTAAAAAAAAAGAGAGCTTATAAAAATGTGAGATGAAAAACAAATGTATTAACCTGTAGGAATGGGAGTCAGGTAAAGTGAAAAAGTGAAAGTGACATGTATTTGTCAGTTATGGTTGCCCATAACCGAAATGTGACCTCTGCATTTAACCCATCCTTAGTGAGGAGTGAACACACACTCATGAACACACACACACCCGGAGCAGTGGCAGCTATCACTGCAGCACCCGGGGAGCAATCGGGGGTTAGGTGCCTTGCTGGAATCAAACCAGCAACCTACTGATTACAAGCCCGACGCCTTAACCAGTAGACCACAACTGCCCCAGGAGTGAGGAGTGAGAGGGCCTAACGAAGAAGGTGTTTCCGTAACAACTGTCAGGTCTGATTTTGTGACAAATGTCAGGAACTGAGGAATGTTATAAACAGAGCATGTGACAAAAGCATAATGTTCCTAATTGCAGCTATAACAACACATTGCTCTGATTAGGCAGGAAATTGTAGTGTCTAACTGAGCTGGAGGCAGGTAAAGAGATAATGGAAAGAAGTCCATCACATCTAAAATAAAAAGCTGGGAAAAATGCTGCAAAACTCCAAAAATAAGACTAATGACTTGCTGTGGGAAGTCACTCAAGTATTGCCAGTAGCTAAATTTCCACTGATAGGCTGGTGTGCTGCCTACTGAAGAGTGAAGGATGGACGTTCCTCCACCATGACATTCATCATTAGCGTCTCCTGTAAATTTTCTCCTCTGTGCGTTCCATCTTCTGTGGAATCTGTGGAGTGTTTCAAAACACAGAACAAAAAGCACCTACAAATTAACATGCATAAATTCCATAAACATCAATAAAAAAGTATGAAGTATCTTTAAATTATAAAAAGTTATCTGCTGAACAGACAGCTTTTCAAATACAAAGTGACTGAATGCAGAAGTGTGCAGTCTTTTTTTGCATGTGAAATGTCAACAATAAAATTTATGGAAACATTTTTTCTCTGTTTCAAAGGTTAAGACTAGGTAAAATATTAGCGTATTTGCTATCCTTGCAACGGATGTTTATATAGTAAATTATATTCAATACTAATTAATACTTGCCTTCTCGTCTGTACTTTTTGCACAGAAAAAAACAGCACAGAAAAACCAGCACAGCTGCAAGCACTCCTGCAAACACTATCACCACCATCTTCCAATTAAAAGTTTCTGAAATGGAAAAAGAGACAGTGATCAGTAACTGGTAATTCCATGTCTGACTTTAACCAAAACACAATGAAACAACAGTGAATCTTACAGAGTAACAGATCCAGTATATGGGGGACATATCTTTTTCATAAATCAGGGGTATATGCATCTGAACTAAACTAAATTTGAGGTTCTAAAACTATAAGATCAAAATCATGCATAATTGAATTTTGATTTTTTTTTTGATAATCCTTGAGAAAACCCCACATTTATCAGGACTAGATGAGTATCATGATTAGATATTTTGTGGTTACATTGAACAGCATATGTTTAAACTGGCTTGATGCTCTGTCGGGGACTCCCAGAAACGCTACCAGCAACACTCACTTTCTAAGAAAACTATGGCCATTATAATGATGTCATTAGTTAAACTGCTTATAAATGACTCCTCATTCTCTGTGTCTGTTTAGTTTAGCTCTGAATTATCACACTTTGAGGAAAACTTACATATGAAGAAACTTTCCTGTTTTGTTCAACACTCAGACTTGCACATTAATCTTCTCTAATATAAGTTTTATAATTGTTGGAATTGCCACTGTAGCTTGGAAGTTGCAAATAATTGTTTGGTTGTAGCTTGGTAGTTGCAAAAATAAAAAAAATATGAGAAAACTAAATGACGTTGATTTAAAATCAAGTGCTAATGATGTTGCTATATGATGAAAAACCGAGCTAGGAATATTAATTTACTTGTACTAATGTTGATACATAAACTTCATAGACTGTCTGGGCACATTACCTAAATAATATTTATGACGCCAAACTTCATGTACTGTCAATAACTGTTGTCCTGTGCAGATGTGCTTTAGCTATATTAGCACACAATTTTACAATTGTAATGCCATATGAATCCGTATAACCTTTATTAAATATTTTATTATGTAAAAACAACAGCAAAAAATTCTGAGATTGAGTTTCTATGGAAAACTTGTTTTTATCAATACAACCTCCCTCCCGCCACCCACTTTTAGAATGCTGGCACATTCTTTCATAAACAGACAGGGACAAAACTAACATTCACACGCTTTCAGAAACAAAAACAATTAGATATTAATCAGAAATATGAAGACTATAAAGTATTATAAAGGTTAAAACGTTAAAAATAAAGGTTAAAAAAATCACCTCAGTAATCAACATACCTGTATGTTGGCAGAGGTCACTAATGTTAAGATGCTTTGTTTGGTTGGTGAATGAATTAGACACCACACAGCTGTAGGTGCTGTTATCCTGACAATCCACCTCTAGAGACAGATTGAAGCCAGTGGTACATTCAGAGAGAGAGTTTTTGAACCAGCAGAGCGTCCCCTCCGACACGTTCACCAAACAGTGCACCACACATGTTGGTGGTGATCTTCCAATTGACTTTCGAGAACATTGCCCAATGACAGGGACCGGCAGAGGATCTGAAAAGAGATTAATAGATTAACAAGAGATTAATATTAAACATTATTGGTTTAGTGTCAATTTACTAATAATGAGGTTCAGCATTAAATACGGGAAAGATGCAGCAGTCTGACATGTAGGAGTCTTTTTAAAAATTGGGACAAACTTTCTTATTTGCCAAATCAGCACAATGAATGAATGCCAATTTTGGACTAGACAAGAGAAATATCTGACTATATCTGAAATGATCAATTATAGACTAACGTCATATTATGAATGTGGATATTATTTTTTAAACCATTTGGATCAATTTTTTGATGGGTGTATGTAGTTCTTAGCTTTCCAATTTTGGACCCTATTTGCATCCATACATGTCGCAATGGACTATTTTTAAAATATCTTCATTTGGGTTCAGATGAAGAAACGGGGAACTTTTCATTTCACATGCTGCACAGTGATGCTAGTATTAGCTTGGTAATGTGGTCATATCTGTGAAATTATTTGTAAATAAACCAGTCTGCATCAAGAACAAAATGTTTTATAACACACATTTACTTCCCCCTTCACAGATAATAGTCGGAAAGCTAAAGTCAACCCGATTCTCAACCCGACCCTCAACATGTCACGTCTCAAGTCTGATCTCTCCTCTCTTTGTGTTAATGTTTCAATATTTTCTCCACACAAAGTATGAGAATGTTTCAACTCCTGTACTGTGCTCTTTACTTCTATCCTGTTGTGTTAGTCTGTCCCTGTTACTTTGTGTCTTTACTTATCTCAGTTGTGTCTCCCCTTGATGAATGAAAACTTCAACCACGTACATTTGGATAAAAAAAATCAAACCCTGTTGTGTTTTTAATTCACACCAGCACAGCTGTTTAGAGCTCACTTGTGATTAATGACATCACACCGTTTTTTACAGGTAAATTGATACTTATGTGTGAAGGGTATCTTACCAGTAAAATATTACCATTGTTCACAAGTGTTTAAAAGTGTTAACATGTTAACAAATCTTACAAGTGTACTATTAAGTATTTTCTGTTGGAAATTGGAATAAAATAATAATGCTTTTCACTGCTTACAAGCAGTAAAACAACTGTTAAGTTTGTTCTTGGTTTGCACTTTGGCCATTTTGTACTGCGTTACCCCAGTTAAATTGACCCTCTTGAAATTAAATTTCACCTCAGTTACACAATTTCTCCACAAAGGAAAAACTACAGAAGTATAACAGTGATGTGATTCTTAAAGGACAAGTAATTACACTTTACTACAGTACACACAGTTTTAAACAAAATGTACGAAATTCACTGACGTTCTTGTTAGAAAGTGTCACTGTAAAAATGTTTCCTGAATGACCAATGAAACATTATTTTAAGCAATTTACTCACCATGGACTGTTACTTTGAAGTCTAAATGTTTTTCTTTACCCCCAATGATCATCTTTGCTTGATACCATCCAGCGTCATCATGTGTCATGTTTTTACGGGTAAGAGTTCCATTCTTATTGTCCACAGCCACATTATTAACATTAAAATATTGGGGGGTATGATCTCTTAAGTGAGCTATATGTTTAAATGGTCTATGTTCTCCAAAAAACCAGTTAATCTGGTCCCCTTCTTGTGAATAAGTAAAATTACATGGTAAAGTAAGAGAATCTCCGATCATCACTGGCTTTTGCGTCACGTCATCTATTTCAGCACCAAACACACCTGCTGAACAGAGTCAAGATTAGTTGAATTAATTTGCATTACCATATACAAACATTTAGGGTAATTTCTGGCCTTTGCAGGAACAGTTTACAAAAAAAGGCATTATTGCTGGTATTTACTGCATGCTGTCTTTTACAAAGAGAAATTTAACTCTTTTTTTCCATACAATACTTCATAGTGACCAAAGAAATGCTCAACAGACATAGTCCATATGATTTGCCCTCTGTATAAATCTTGTAAGACCATTTGATAGCTTGTGAAAATGAACCATGGTTTTACAACAAACATAAACAAAAACCATGTTGACTAAAACATGGTAACCACAAATTAACTAATTAATTTCATTAACAATCATTTCTATGAACTGTCAGATGTTTTGCCAAGTTTGATGTATTATTCTTGGTCTTGTTTGAAAAAAAAATCAGGCGGGGTTGCCGCAAAATAAATACGCAAAATAATGTCATATTTTAATTTGTGGTTTGCACTCATGTGCTTTGTTATATTTGCACTCATGTCTTTTGTTACAAAAAGCCGCTGTGACAGTTGCCTACACACACATCAGCCCCTCAGGAAACATGGCTCTTAATAAAACACCGTAATTCCTAAAGTATCTACACTAATAAAAAAGAAATGGTATCGTTTATAACAGCAGGGTTGTGTTACTTTTCTAGTATCGATATATCGTCCAACTCTAATATACCAAAAAGAAGTTAAATTTTTTCGCGTTTCATACAGAATAAATGTTTTTTTTTTACATGATATACATGATTAGTTAATAAAGTTAATAAGTCTTTCAGCATAGCCTGCTTCATATCTGCCTTTACATTTACCTAAATCGGCCATTTTAGTCTAATACTTATTACTTATTACCGCTGTCTTATACCAAACAAACAACAACAGTAAACAATAATCTATTTGCTAAATACAAACATGCCCTTTTTGTTAACTGTATAAATGAGCAACAGTATGTAGTTTATTGATAAACACGAGGCACTAGGAAAACTAAGAGTTTGTTTATCTGTTATTACTTACCATCTAGAAGGCAGAGAAACATAACTTCGCGGTACATCATCTCTGCCGTTATACGCGAAATCCGAGGCAACAAAGCTATTGATGATGTCAAGATTCACAGATTTAAAAGTTGAATTTAGTTAAAAGTTGACAAGTTTTCATCTGCTTCGATCTGCTTGTGAACGCGCACGCGAAATGACACCGCGAATGCTCAGGTGCCGGCCGCGCCTCTGACGTCATATTCAGCGTGACTCTACATTGGAGATCAAAATTAAACCCACAATTTCCTACATTTCGGAGTCACTGCTTAGTCTTATTTGAAGTTATCCTAACAGGAGCGAGAGGGCAGTTTTTAAACATATTTCATGAGTTAAATGTATTCTAAAGCACAGTATAAAAAAACTGAAATGACATATTAGAAAAAGAACACTGTTTGAAACACTGAAGAACACTGAA
>JAZGTK010007705.1:0-19077 GCA_036877625.1 Ambastaia sidthimunki
AGGATATTGGCGTTGCTAGCACCATGCTCTACCAGGAAAGACAATTGAATAAATACTTACAATTTATAGTTCATTGCAACCTCTACAAAATACTTCCTCCTCTGCCGGTACACCTTGTCTTTAAAGCCCTGCACCAGAGAACAGAGAATCTCTAGTCATGAAGTCATTCAGGACTTATTTTCACGTCTGTATGGAAGTTTGCACCATTTGCTCTGCCAGTGGAATTTACCGGATGGTCAGCATCTAGTTCTGAACCATACATTAGGACTCTGTGAGAGCATTGGTCCAGCTCTGAGATCTTATGAGGAAACCAGGGTATTCCATCCCCATCTGGCAACCCTCCCAAAACACACACACAGTCCAAACAGTCTACAACGAAAAAACAGAAGCACCGTCACAAAAGTCGAGAACACAATCACAGTTACAATGATAAATCTGCTCAGTTTGCATCAAACCAGAATGTAGCCGAATAAAAGCTGTATGTCATACAGACTCCAGACAGAGATTTGAAAGACTTACCGGTCTCTGCAGACCACACATGCTGAGGTGTGTTGTACGACACAATGTTGACATGATCTTTTAGGTGCTGCACAAGCTCATTAAACTCCTTCTTTGTGCAGTTGCACTCTGCATATATCTCCACTTCATTCGTGATTCTCTTGGACCTGCGAGACTCAATGTGGGCCAAATTCACATGCTTTTCCTTCAAACATACAGCAAACACAATCAACAAATGGACAGGCTAGTAACAGTCCAGTATTCTCAGAGCTGTACTGTTGAAGTAATGTATTGACGTGTACGACTTATTCAGTCCAATGAAGGATGAGGTGTTTACAAACCTGAAAGAGCCTCAACGCTTTCACAAGGCCGCCCACTTCATTCTTCAGTGAGAAAATCACTGCTAATTTGCTGGGGTCATGACTGGCTTTCTGCACTTTGTTAGGAATCTCATCTATCCGATTAAAGGAGGTTCTCCGGAGCTGTGTGAAGTGTTGTTGAGTAAATATGAATTGAAGTTTTAACCATGAAAATGGACTGACACATTCTTTTAAATGTTCTTTTTAATAATGTTGCATCAAAAATCCAGTTAGACAACGGCACAAAAATTTCACTGAGACACATTGATCTAATTGCCTTTGGTTGATTTCAATGTATCTGTCCCTGAACATGTGACCATTATTTTTAACAATTATAGTTTTGTACACTGATGTAAAAAAGAAAATGTTCCAGCTTTTTTAATGATATTGTTATTATGTTTTCATTTCTAAACCATTTCTAAGATAAAATCATTTGAAATTTGGCTAATACTTTAAATTTACTTTAGTGGATGAAACTCAACATGTTTCTGGGTCGAAGTGACTCGAAATGATGTAGCAGGTCACATATTGTACTGCAGCGCTGTGCATGAGTCTGATTGCCCAGACTTTATTAAATTACTGAAGAAATGACACATTACACTGGATTGGTCTCTGCATCTAGAGTCAATAACAGATACACCCCGTATTAAACTCTCCAGTGTGCATCAAAAAACAAGCAATAAACTGATACAAAACGACAAAATCCATTTTTATCAACAGTATTTATCAAAGTAGTGTTTATCAAAAATATTAAGGTTGTCTTAAATTGCAATTTGAACAAACATCACCAGAATTGACGTTTATCAAGTACTCACCATGGAGGCTCCAAGGTGCTGGTGGTCAAACATTGCTGAATCCAAAGACAGACCCCGGCGAGCCCAGTATTTGCTGGAGAACATCATCATGGAAGGTTGCATCTTTGGGATCGCTGCTTGACCCCTTTTCCTAAGAAGACCAACAGGTGATTTGGGGGCTATTTGGGGCCCCTTCTGGTTAGTCTGCAGCTCAGAGGACATAGTTACTGTCTCTTGAGATGTCTTATTTCCCTGCATGTTAGAGGGTGAAGGTACGATTAGCTCGAATGATTTGTCCTGGAGCTGCTCCTTTGAAGTCATGGAGCTCTTTGGTTGTGTCCCTGACACTCCTTCCCTGGATTATATACCGTGACGAATGACGTTGATAAGCGTCACACTCTCACGTTGAGCTCATATTAGCTTTGGAGGGGTTGGATGCTTCATTAGCACATGCTGATACGTCCAAGCCCTGATTGAAGTGGATAAGCACAACACATCATCTTACTACAAGGAGATAAAAGAATTCAAATTTTAAGAAACTCTATTACATTTTACAGCTAAGAGATCCAAATAAAAACAGCAAATGGCATCTTCTATCCAGCACTTTTGTACAAATAAAAAGCATTTTTACTATGTTTTCGGTAGATGTAAGATTTAGAAACAAGAACTTTTCAAAAAGCAAGGACACCAAGCGCTGTATGCCCAACATAAAATGGAGGAAGTTTTTCTCCTGGATTTACCAGCACTACAGAGTTTTGAATGTCTCCCAAATAAAACACACCTGATTCCATCGATCAGCTTGTAGGCAGAGTGTTCAAAGTTCTGAAATGGATCAGGAGACGCCTAAAATGTGTACCATTGATGTGCCCTCAGTTGTTGTTCACCATACCGTTGTTTTCAACAATCTGCAACACTGCTTGTTTAGTTCTTCTTAGTCTTCAAGAATTCAGACGAATTCACGTGTACGAACAGGTGGAATATCACCAAATACATATGGAGAACTTACAAGTGTTTACTGTCAGAAGTTTTAGGTGAACTAAAAGAAGCCAGTTCTTAGTTAGCATACATTAGCCTATACTTGAAATAGAAGTATTAACTGAAATGTCAGTATTAGCAAAATAAAACATCTTTTCACCACCTCAAGGACGGATGCATTTTGTTTACGGGTGTAGCTGAATGAGTTGATGTTTGTCACTGTGCAGAATATGCGGCTGTTTTTTAATGAAAGTCAGCCAGGGGAGAGATAACATTACTCCTGTGAGAAATGAGCTATCGGCAGCCTCTGAGGCAATTTCCTGTGAAACAGGAAATGAAAGAGATGCAAGTTGATTCCGAGTGGCTTTGTTGTGGGCTCTGCTGAGTGGATAAATCACATTTCAGTCCCCAATCAGTATTTCACCATTTTTACATCTCATCTGCAAATGTCACAGTGGGCCTGAGTATAAATAATCTCAGCCATTTCAGAGGCCACATTTACATGGTCAAGCAAGGTTTTAAGGGTTTATGTCGTTCTTTCTCTCTTTAACACATTTAAATTGGTTTGTTTTTGCGGCTCATTGCGAATCCCACAAGTACTCTCATCTAACAAAATCTTAAGGGTGATTATGTAACAAATTAAGCATGCAATATTACATAACCCCAAATGGTTTGCTTCATTGGGCAAAGACACAAAAACCTGCAGGCATTAAAAACTACATGATACATTTGGGTTTAAATTTCATTTTGGAAGATCAATTCAGTTTCTCCACCACTGTATTTTCCTGCTCAAAACAAAAAACATGACTAATCTTTTAGCCTCAAACAAACAGGCTTATGGAATAAGAACAGAATTTGAGTCTGCGTTATTTAGGAAAAGAGCAACTGATAAGAACAAAAAATATTTTAATATTGAACAATGGAAACCCAATCTCATTATGAAAACTCTCTCTATACATTGAGAAGGAATGATTATTTCAATGAACGACAATATGGTACAAGAAAATTACAAAAATAATGCTTTAGGATCCTGTCAGATCCTGGTTTTACATTCATATATTTTCTCTGGGATATTTTACAATGTTTCATTTGGTAGCAAATATCAACACAATACTGTTCGTCTTGCTGGAATACAGGGGCTATAAAATCTGTTCTGTACATCGGTCGTGCTGTACACTAGGAAATGAAGGCTGCTTTGCAGCCGTTGTGTGTCGTTTCTTTTAAGTGACTGTGGCCATTGGACAGGACCTGATCTTGTCTCTGTGTGGATCTTGGTGAGGTTTGTGGTGTCTCTAGTATTCCATATTCGCTGGTGTCTAATGCTCCAGAGATTTCAGTGACTGTGTTGAGACCCAGTATCTCACTCACTGAGTGGGGTATATCCTTAGAGGAAACCAAGAAAATCCAATAAAGACACACAATAAAATCACACGCTTTTGGAATATATATATAACAAATCACACAGTCCGCAGTGATTCTAACATACCTTACAGTTCTTTATCTGCATACAGATAGCTTCAGATTTGCTAAGGATTTCTTCTATGTCCAATTTCATGGAGAGTTCATTTATGTGCTGTAAAGATAAATTATCAGCAGATTAACCATTTATCCAAAACCCGATTACTTACATAAGCCAAAATCCGTAACTTTTACCGCTCTACCGGTAAAAAAGCCATTTCTTGCAAAATTCGACCTAAATGTTTAATTGAATAAATTATCATTATAAACTTGGCAAGGAGATCATTTTGAACACAGTTCTGTCGTGTACTTGCTCAAATATTTTTGCTAGTTTTTAACCACAGAAAGTTCTGGACTGCAGTTTTAAGGAGAATAGCTAACCTTTAGGATTTCATTGAATCCATATTTTCTCTCCATTATTTTTTGTTTCTCCGAGTCCAAAATGGCACAGCACACCAGAAGGTGAAAGTTTTGGCAAGGCAGTCCAGTCCACATGACCTGATGGGAAAAGTTAAAGAAATGTGTAAACGGAATCTAACACACTTAGAAACCACTACACAGTGTTATGGAATGTGTAAACAGAGTTACATAACTTATGGAAAGTGGTTATTACACACCTCCCAAAGGCGAAGAACGTCCTGAAAATGCAGTTCTCTCTTAAATCGGATCAACAACCATCGGAAACAGAAATATAAGTAGCCGGAATCCTGTGCCTCTGTAAAAAMAACAATCACAGAAGCAAACAGAATARGTCACCACGAGGCAGAATGCTGTACAAATTCGAGGCAGAATTCTGTGGAAATCGAGGCAGAATGCTGTACAAATTTGAGGCARAATGCTGTGGAATTTATACCGAGGTAGTTCCAGAAGGCCAGATCCAGGAGGCGCAACAACGTGCTGAGCTGAATCAGCTGGGTCTTCATTCCCTGCATCTGTTCCTCAAAGTTTTCATGCTGTGAGATATTATAAAAGGTTTTAAAAATGCAGTGATATTACCTCATCTGCATGCAACAGCTATAGCACAGAGACAGAAACATGCTTTATTGATGTAGACGAATCATCTCAGTGGCGTTCAGCTGCAGACAATGCTAAAGAGAGATGAACATGACAACATTACCATCTCATCCATGAGGGAAACAAAACACCAGAAGGCGTCCACTTCGTTCTCCATCACAAAGAGAACGGGAGAGAGGAGATCGCTCATGCCCTGCACGTACCCTGTGAGGAAAGAGGAAACTGATTCACAGGCTACAATAAAAAGCACTTAAGATCTTTATCATGTAAATAATTCAATGTGCAATTAAAGTCAATTGCAGTCAAACTGACGAATTTTGTCATTCTTAATGTGGCAAGCCGTAACTTTCTCTGGTTAAAATTGAACAAAAATCAGTTATTAAGCAAGTACGTGACAGATCATGTACTCCACAATTCGCAATGGTAAGATTGAAAGAGTTATAATTTGAGTTGTTGGGTCCAGTCTCCCAAAAAATGCCAGTTTGGATTCATTTGACTTTAATATAGAGATGTATGTAAAGCAGCCTGCAATTTTATGGTTTAAACAGAGATGGCGATAGAGGGACAAAAGTTACGGACACAGATATGTGCAGTAACTTACCTAAATCAAAGTCGTACATGCAGTAGGTCATCAGGATGTCATGGAGTAACATCAAGCCAGGGTTGTCCAGGCCTTCATAAAACTTATTATTGCGGTCGGTTCGGTTGACGTCTTTTTCTGGAGATTCAACAATCACAAACGGAGAGTCAGTGCAGGAAATAGAATTACGCTTTAGCTTTTATGCTTTAACGGTTTTTCAACAGAAGTAGTACCAATGAGGCTCCTGTAATCTCGTAACCTAGAGTTTCTTCGTTCTTGCTCCTCACTGATGGATTTCCACTGAAGCTTCATTCTGAAGTATTCATCCCTGTTGAGAGCAGAACACATGAGCTTACCAATGCGTCAATGATCAAGCTCTTACCAACATCTGCTGAGGGCCACACGCATACGTTTTTCTCTTCTGTAGAAGTTTTCTTTCTTCATGTGTGCTGTTCCATGGAAAATACTCGAGCAGAAACTTCCAGGCCTCTCTTCTCACAGCATGGCAAAGACCCTGTTAATAATGCAAACAGCAACAGTGAATACGTTTGTTTTCAGAAGACGTTTTCTTCAGGCAAGTAACAAGAATACAACACAATTTGACAGTACAAACTCTTATCTGAGATTTAGTTAAGTTACAATTAAAATTAAAAAGTTTCAGTATATATAATTCATGGTATGCCAGGATATAGCAAAACAAAATCCATCAGAACTATCTTACTGTGCTAATAGTTCCTCATGAAGAACTGTCACAGAAAAATTCATTGTGGTTTCAAAGCATCATACCCCTTTAAATATCAGTTCCTTTAAATGAGGGACGTTGATCATTCTCCCTTCTGAATCCTGGTACTTTGTCCATTCTTCCATTGTAACAGCCCCCTTTCTATGAACCTCTGGCCTTGGCCCTAGATCAAGCTGAAACACATCATTATAACTCAATATTTTTATTTTTGTTCAGTATGCTGCAGGTCTAGACTGAGCTGAGTGTCGGTTTGGGCTGGGATTAAATTCAGATCCACTCACTCTGGTAATGACTTCAAAGCCTGGCTCTTCCTGTTGGTTAATCTCCAGTCCAGGAATGAGCTCTCCCAACAAATCGGCAACCTCCTCCGCTGGCCGCTGGTTACATTCCGAATCAGGCACCCGAAATGCGTCAAAGATGTAGTTAGTGACTTTGGAAAATCCACCCAGTGTTGTTGTGTAAGGATCCTTCTTAAACTTCTGTTTAGAGAGTGAGATTGTATGAACCTAACTGACTTTCCCCCTTTACACTAAACTGCATATTCAGATACAATGTTTGTGATAAATTTTGATCCAAAACATATATAAACAGTCACTTGTTTAAATGAAATAAAATGGTAGAATGAAAACTTTCCGTCTTTAACTCGCCCTCATATCATTCCAAACCTGTATGACTTTTTTTCTCTGTGGATCACAAGAAGATATTTTGAGAAATGTCTCAGTGGTTTTGTGTCCATACGATGGAAGGAAAGTCTATGGGTGCCATTGATGTTTTGTTACCAACATACATTAAAATGTCTTCTTCTGTGTTTCCCAAAATCACACGGATTTGGAATGATATGAGGGTGTACATAATGCAAGAATTTTCATTTTTGGGTGAACTATCTTAACTATCAACTATCCTTTAAATACTCTGATCATGAAGTATTTTCACTGAAAATCACAAACCTGTACAAAGCCATAATTTACATCATCCAGAAGGTTCTCAAAGGACTGAGAGAAAGCTTTGCTATAGGTGCTGACGAGCAGAACACTTTCATCCTCAGTGCTCCTTTAAAAACAGAAACCATACTGATATCAAAACTGGTTGTACAGTCTTATTAAAGCAATCCTATCAATAATTATAGAAATAAACCAAATTAAAAACAAAGCATTTGAATAGTCAACAATGACATCATTGGTCATATCACTCCAAGCCAAGCCAACAAAGCCAGCCTGCGTTTCATTGTGGGGACATTATGGGGACCGAGATAAGAACTTTAATAACAGCTATCTGCTCTTTGGCAGAACTGAATTCTGTACACTCACAGACGGATTTAATCTGGCGTGATATTTAACGCTGTTCCTTTCATAAATCCTTAACTCTGAACGGACAGCTGCTGTTTGACCTTACAGGAGTCACGAATGCAGCCTTTCAGCACCCAACACACACCGGACTTCCTCAAAGCTCTGAGATGTTGGAGCACAGTTTTATTAGTTTGCATGTATATTGGGCTTTGGGTTTTGATGTGTTCTGTTTTATAGCGAAAGTCTCTGGATGAAGAATTGTGATTGGCCACACAACGATCAGTCTTAGGAGGTAATCTTACTGCCTGTGGTATTTAGTGAATTAAAAGGTCAAGGGTTGGTGTAAAAATAAGGTCAGGAAGAGCGGAAGCGGCCATATACATATAAAGGCAAAGACGTCTGATATTCTGTATGGTTATGATATACATAATCAATGCGATCAGAAACTGAGGAGGCTGGTTTGATTGTTTATACTGAAAAAGTTACAAAAAAAGTCACAAATTTGCCTGTCTTGAATCTATACCCACAGAGTCTAAAATGTATACAAAGTAAATTGTTGCAGATTTGTTGCAACAGTTAGTGCAGAAATGTGTGCAGATTCCATTCAGACAGAGTTAAAACTTTAATTTTAAAAGGTTTGTGTCTCTGTGCTGCTCTCTACTGGTCACATGCTGCAATTGATAAAAAAACAAGCGTTTACTTACTCGCTGATCTGAACCGATTTCCTCAGGCTGTCAAGGAACGCTATGCTCCCGCCCTGGTGGAAATGAATGGTCGGCAATGTTGTACCATCCTTTAGGCGGAAAATGAGGTACGACCAGCCCTCACATTTAACTGTGATAGATCTGAGGTCACACACGTTAAAACTGAAGGCCCATTTGTTGCGGTCATTCAAATGGTTAGATCCACCTGTGACAATGACAAAAATAAAATAATACGCTTGGTTACGGTTACAATGCAACTTTTGGCTTTGAAAAAAAAATAATTTGATGACTTTCTGTTAAGTGCTGGAAAAAAAACAGACAGAGAAAGCAGTTTAATACAGAAGTGACTTTAGAAAAGATCCTACAGTCAATTTCACGTCTATGTTCTATTTCTTACGAACTTTGGGATCACAAAATTACTAAGTAACAAAAATAAATAAAACGTCATGTACAAATGAAGCACCAGGAATTGTAAGACCACTGCCAGCCTATCTGGATTTTTCCACAGTGACATCATACTGGCAAACTAACCTCATTTGCAAAGAGCGTCTTTAAAATGATGACTAGACAAAGACAACCTGGTCTGTTGCAAAATCAAAATTAGCTGTGAAGGATTCCAACAAAAGCTTTTCAAACACATCAAAGCAATAAAAACAACTGACATTCAATAGACCTAAGAAACATCAAATGTTCTAACATATAGGGATTCTATTAGAAACAGAATAGAATTTGTACCGTCTCCATGGCTATGGGCTTTTCTCCTGAATGAAACAGCATTAATCATGTCCCATTCTGTTTCATAGCTCAGCTGATGGTCAACAGGTCGATGAGGTTTGTCTTCTGAAGTCTGAGTCCATTCCACCACTGAGCTGGAGTCCTTCACACGAGCAAGAACAACAGTCAAACAGAAATCAGGATCTCTCAGAATCTGCTATAAACTATAGCAGAGCGTCATAAACAGCCATACGGATTATAAAACCATTGATGAACGAACAAACAAACCTTGCAGGCACACAGTATGTTTGAAGGATCTGCATCTTCCAGGGGTTTGTATTCCACAAGAGTTTCACCATCCTACACCGACAGTAGAAGAAATGAAACAGACAATGAGAGAATCTTTGTCAAGATTTCAACCAGTCAAACAAGGGTCGGTTTTCATAAATGCGCATTAGCTGTATAACTAATGGTATAACGTATTGATCTAATTCTATACCTTATCAATGATTCTGAGGAAGCCTGATATTAAATCCTGGTCTTCAGATTCATCTGTTGATGAATGAATAAAAACTCCCTCATGTTCAAACACCACCTGCGTGCAAATCACGGTACATACGTTTATATACATCATAAGAACATTGTGTCATTTGATTATTAAGTCAGTTTATCTTTCTAAACAGATCAGTGAATGCAAACATTTTAAGTTGTTTTGGTATTTCCCTCCCTGTGACTGAAAGCAAATCAGTCTGTAATTTGAGGAACTGAGAGCTGCTGTCATGCAGAGACACAAACAGAAGATTCTTCAAATACTTTGACAGTAACAACATGAAACATCATAAAAAAACAGGTATAACAAATCTGATGATACATGGTATGTAAAATATACATATAGCGCAATTCTCTCATATTTTTAAATAATAGCTTTTGTTAAAGACAAATTGTGTGCATTGCATTAAGACACTAAAATATCTAATTATTATAGCGCTGTCCAAGACGACCACATAAACATTAGATTTAATGTTGGTGCCATAAGGTCGTTTATAAAGAAATCAAACGTAGGTTACAATTCTTTAAACTAGTTTCTTCGTAAAACGACTTGTCCAGTGTTTCTCACAAATTATCTATGATCTAGATTATAATCTACATTGCTGACTGTTATTTACAACCCAGGTTAGCCATATCATGACTCAACACTAGTTAAAACACAAATATGTCATCGCTTATGTTATTTCCGCTTTTCAGACGCATCACACACGATCTATATCGCCGACGTGGAAGCGTTGGCAGCGAAAAAAACGCTTCTGCTATTTGTGTTTTTGTGTAGACAGAACTGCCTGTTTGGATGCTAGCAGTCAGGCTAACTATTGCTAAACCCAGCAGTTTACTAAACTACTATATCATCTATTCCTCACCACCGATTGCACAAAGAACTAGTCAAGCAACATGACTACGCCCATATCCCACTGTGAAGCAATAACAATAGGGAGCTATTTATCTTTTCGACCGTGTATTGACTTGAAAAGCAGCATGCTCAGTACCTTGGGAGGAGTTGTGGCCGCCATGTCGACTGCTAAATACACGACGTAGCACCGCTCACGTGCCTGTCAGCGATCCACAACAACACTGACGAGTCATCTTCCGCATGGCCAGCGCCGCGCATGCGCATTAACATCCTACAAGACGGTATTTGGTTATTAGTATTTTGTATAATAATATACATCTGTAATATACAATATACATATTTTGACACAAATATTATGATTATTATTATTATTATTAATAGTAATAATTGTATGTGTTTACATTGTGCATATTATGTGAATGGTGTATTGCAGTGCTGTGTATAACAATATTAACACTATACATAACATTATTATTGTTCTTATTTTTATCATTTCAGTTGTATAAAATATGATTGGTTTTTGTGTTTTTTAATTACATAACTTTGTAGTACAGAACAGAACACTAACATCGCATCATCTGCCCTGCAGTCAGACTTTACCAATGAACTGTATTCATGGCAAGATTAGCAAACAAATCTTGCATGACATCTAGTGGTTTAAAGCATAAATAAAACCAGGACCGCACATATAGTCGCTTTAGACTTTTATTTTGAAACGTACTGCCCTGTGGCGCGAAACTTGTGCGTCTATAGGTGATCATTAACCCCTACAGAAATGTTATGGTATAGATCTGATAGTGAGTGCCTATATATATATGTCGTATCTCTAGGCATTAATCAGATGAGGAATTGCTTTGAGGTGATATTTAATTTATTTAGGTTTTGTTTTAGGTAAGAAGTTCAGCAGAACAGGAATAAAGTGTGAATTGTGGCTCCTGATACAGCCAAATCGGATTCAAGAATGGTTCAAATAATCATCTCAAAGTAAGTGTCATCTCAAGACAGCTTTTAAATAAGCATTTAAAAGCACATACTACTTTAACACTATTCATTTTGGATGTGTTGTGCAGTAATGCTGGTGATGTCCTTGCTGAATGGCTTCTGGTGGAGCTACAAGGAGAAATTATGTCGAGGCAAAATACAGGACTGGTAGGACATCTGATGGGTGACCTCCACTACACAAAAGAGGTTTGTCTGATACTTATAAGTACTAGTGGTCTGATTTACAGAGCCCACATGCATTTATTTTATGTTTGATGACCTTAATTTGGATCATTTATTGTTAAAGACAATTATAACAGTGATTGAATGTCACACCATGCGTTCTGTCTTGTCTTCAAGGGTGTTCCAGTCCTTATAGTTGGACATCACATCCTCTATGGCAAGCAGGTCAAACTAGAGAAGCCCTTTGCCGTTCTTATGAAACATTCTGGAGTCCCTCAGGATGCTGCGGAAACCATGGAAACCAACCAAGACAAGCCAACCTCTTACACTGTCTCAGCTCTTATTAGGAAGAAGCTCATATTTAAAAACCGGCCCAAACCCATCATCATTAATGTGCCAAAGAAAGTGTAACCAATAAACTAAAATCACAGACTGACAGATCAGCAGACAGCATAAGAGATGTTTAATAGACACTCAAGTTCATTGGATTAGATGTTTACTTGTAGTAAAGACTCATTATAAAATCATCTTTGTGCAGATTTATTGTTAACAGATGCTATTGTCGTTGTATTTGTTATTGAGAAGAATAGTTACATTTACCAACAGAGAAATGCAAGTCTTGCCCCTTAAGACATTTTGACAATGCAACAGAAAATGGATGTTTTGAGTTGAAGTTTTATTATATCAAAACAGCATTTACAAGTGTTTGCAAAAAAAATTACAAGGGCCAAATTTAAGGAATCCCTTTAGACATATCTCAGAATTGACATAAATACATAAAACACTGTTGAATTTATGTGATCTTAAAAGACCATGATGGTCATTTTAGACACAATGTGGTTTTCTGTGACACAGTGAATGGTGGTAAATGTTTCATCAGTATTGTTTATATTCTGTGTGTGGATAGAAGCTGCCAGTGGAAATCTATAAAAGAATTCCATTAACTTTCTTCTTAGCGAAATGTACCATACTGAAAAAATGAATTTAAAAATTTCGAATCTGTATGGTGTTGTAACAACATAGTTTTCATAAAATACAGTACTCTAGAAAAATGTAGATACATTAATGTGTGTCAGAATTCTTGAGTGTTATATATAAAATAGTTTAGATAAAGTTTAGATTTTAATTTTACATTACAAAAATATATATTACTGTACAATATACTTGAATGACTGATGTAAACTTATTTACAGCAATATAAAATAAGATTCATCATTCAGATTTGTTTTAGTAATCCATTGCATTGATTATGTATTTTAGTGTATCTGGTGAATTAAATCTGTTATTCTGTTTTTGTTTTAATTTCTTTCTGAAAATGTTTTTCTGATAATTCTGAAACCTAATTCATCATTGATCTGTGGATTTTGAATTTCCTCCCTCAGTGGTGCTTGTTTTTCTGAGGAGCATATTGGTCTTAAAAGTTTGACATAAATGTGAACAGTGAGATTTCATATTTGACTGCAAACAAATTTTACAGATCCAGAAAAGTTGTCATTGTAAAACTATAAGATTCTTTGGGCGGGGAAACAAAACCGGCAGTAAGAATATGTAAAAAAGACATTCCAGGGGCAAATAAAAATATAAAAACATTTGTAAGACATGTAAAACAGATGTTACTTGAGCCATAAACATTTGTACGGTGTCGTAATGTTTTGTGGTGTATCATAAATATGTAAATAAATAAAATGCAGTTTCTTGAATCATTCTTCAATATTATATCATAAATTTATCAGCAGCACCGCAAAAAATTCTAATGAAGATACTTAGAATTATGCTGGATTGTCAGATAAAAGATTAAAATACTGACTGGCTTTGGGCAAATAACACCAACAGTGTATCGTCTTCCTCAAGTACTGGCACACATTTCTTTAACCATAACATAAAGTTCACCCCCTTTAACTTAATATCACTACACCTCCGTCTCAGTCCATCACTAACCTTTGACTCAAACTTTTCTGTATTCCACCTTGACTGGCCACTTCAATGTTCTTAATCACGAGAAGCACCATTCTTGATTTCAACTAATGTAAATTATGGCTCTCTTAAAACCTCATGATGGCCACTGGTGGAAGCCATCCTAATTCAGGCCATCTAACAACCTAAAACTTACATGTTCCAGAATCAGAAATGCAGAACCAGGTAAAAATGAGTTCATTTCAAATGACCCTGATGGCATGTCTGTCTAGCACCACTAAAGTTGTGTTAGACAGTGACTGTGTTAGGCTTTAGAATAGGACAGGTGATACTGCCCCTCTCTTTTGTTACAGCGTTTGGCCACTATGGCCAAGTAGAGCACCAGGAGTATGAGCCAGTAACAGGTGTAGAGTATAGTGCCAGCAATGAGGAGAGCCTTCTCCATCTCGCTGAGGGGCTCCTGCACCTCGCAGTAAATGGTGTAAACCAAGCCCCCCAACAGAACGATCGCCCACACTGTCACGGGCACAGCTCCGATCAAGTTCACCACAATCTTCTTCCTGCCTGATGTGCCCCAACCTGCTTTGTTAATAGTCAACAGGGCAAAGATCTTAGCAGGCAGCAGACTTGACATGTAGAGCAGAGAATACAGCGACATGAAGATCATGACCAGGCTGCCTCGCAGGAAGCATGCGTAGGTGGCCTTCACCATGCCCACCAGCTGGACGGTTAGCAAGAAGAGAAGGATGTTCCACAAACGACCACGGTAGAACAGGTGGATCACTGTAGCCACCAGAAAAAAGGGGAAGAACCCGGTTACCACAGACTCATATGTCATCCAGAGACTGTGCTTGTGGAACCACAGGGCGTTGTAGAGCCACTCTCGAAAGTAAGACTTGCTCCAGCGGGTTTGCTGGTTGAGCCAGCGCAGGTATTGCGTGGGGGTCTCAGTCTGGCACTGTGAGCGTGCTGTGTACTTGGTTTTGTAGCCAAAGCTGAGGACGCGGTTGGTGAGGTGCCGATCATCACCGAAGCTGCACTTGCTTCCTAAAAAGGTCTGGTGGTACCAGGGTTCCAAGAACTGCTGGAGGAGAGAGTTGCGGTACATTCCCAGTGGGCCACTAATGCACTGCACGCATCCAAAATAAGACTGGCAGGCTCGCTCCACGTTAAAGGCCATCCAGTATCGGACACTACTCAGAAAGGAGATCCAGGAGTCATACTTGTTGAGGATCTGAAACAGACAATGGAAGATCAATGGGTGGTCATACACTACAAAAAGGAAATGACCTAAAAAAAACTGATTGACCTGAATCTGACAAGTTAATTGTATGCTAAAAGTTGCATAGAAATGTGATTATTATGAATAATTGTGACCCTGTGAAAATCAGGCTAAAGTTAATCTAATTGTGAGATTAGGTGCATCAAAGTTTTACTTTAATCAATTTCACTTTGATTTCAATTGTTGATGTGGTCTTATTCAGTCAAGATCAAATATATCAAAAAATTACTTTGGCTGGGTTTACACAGATAGATAAGTGAGCACCTCATCTGACCTCAAGTCTCACCTGAACATCTCCTCCTACTCCACCCACCTCTGGATCCTGCTCTAGAACCTTCAGCATCTCAATGGTGCACGCTGGATCAAGCACAGTGTCTGAATCACACACCTGCAGACAAAACCAAGAGATAATGTCCTAAACTGTTTTCTTATTATCTGTTAAAGCTGATGTTGATTATGTCTGCCTAAACAAAAATGTATAGTTTCAAAGAACATAAACAACATAGGTGCTGGCCCACAGATGATTCAAGGTCATCTTTGATTCTGCAGATGTCAAACATACACTGGGCAGAAATAATCATAGGCTGCTGACAGTGACTCAAGACTACAGGTGACAGGAAGGTAATAAGACTGACCTTTGACCTCTGCTGCAAAAATTTAGATTACAGTGACTTTTAGAGGCAAGTTAAAAGCCGGGTAGATTATTTTTTCCAGAAACATTTTTTCTGATGGTTTAAAGTCATTTTACATTCTCATAGCAATTACTATGTAAAGTGGTCTAAATATATTTTATTTATCTTTTGAGGAAGTTGCAGGACCATAAAATGTTCATCCAATCATTTCATTCAGGCCAATTGTGCACCACATTTATGTATTTGGAGGAGGTGTGGCTTTAAAGAGCATTCTGTAGAGATGGTGGGATGTTATGCTTTCAAAGCTAGCTTGTTATTGCTAGCCTCTCCAAAATTGCACAGTACATTGTAGGTTTACAGAGTAACAAAAGAGAAAGAGATAAAAACAGAGACTCCAGCAAAATTTAATTTTAATATCCTGATAATTGCAGATTTACCCAGATTTACCTGAATGTAATCCACAGTGTTTCCCAACGCTTTGAAGGCCGTGTACATCACTTCCCTCTTGCCGCCCCATTCCTGCATGATGCAGGAATACCGGCAGCTCCGCACCACCCTGGCCACCCGCGCAGCCTCCTCCGCATGCAGCGCGCCCCTCCCTCCTCCCCCATCACCATCGCTATGGTAATTCCCCCTCCACACCATGCAGCCTGTGTACTCTACTCCTCCCATCACCTCCTGGAAGATATCCATCATGTAGGCATCTTCATGCCGATTCCCGTCCACCACCAGCACCACTTTAAGCCCGGGAAAGGAAATGCGACGAATGCTGCGCAGACATTTGCGCAGGTAGTCTGGATCCTCCTGGTAAGCTGCGATGCAGAGGGCCACGGTGCGGTGCAGGTGCCGGGGTCTGGAGGGGCTCCGCATTTTCCGGTGTTCCAGGAAGGCGAAGAGGCTCTGCAGCAGCAGGTGGAGGGAAAGAAACGCACCATACAGGCCAAAAGAAAGGTGGTGCTGCTCGGTGTGGATGAACTGGTAACCTGTGACGTAGGCCAGCAAAATGGCAAAAAGCACCACCGCAGCAAATAGGGTGGTGATGAAGATCCACACAGCAGTGCCAAAGCGAGAGGGCATCTGCAGAGGAAAAGAATGACACAAAGAAAACTGGCATGACAATTATGTTTTTGGGATTAAGTTTTATTCACATAAATCCTACTTGATTATTTAATCTAGATGTAGTATAAGAATTTTGCTTTACCTCATATTACACAGTCAAAACAAACATGACAAATTTGTACCTTGTTATGTGACCAAATTAACAAGTTATAATACCACCAATTATGAAAGCAAAAAGTAGATTAAAACAGCTGGATACTTTAAAAGACAGCTACTGCTAACAGCTGAAACCTTGGTAATATTAGGTTTTAATAAACTTTATGTGAAACTTTTCTTTCCCTCTCTGTTGCTCTCTCTCTCTTTCTCTCTCTCTCTCTCTTTGTAAGTCTGTCTCAATGCTTTCCTCATTCTCACAGGTTAATGACTTAATTAAACACTAGGCAGAGCTTGGCAGGTAATCAGTGGCAGCCGTTCTGTTAAACAATTCCCTCTTTCATTCACACCACCGGCTGCAGTCCTTCCCTCAGAAGAAAGAGTCGCTTCACTTACTGCCCTCATATCATAACAGCACAGCAACAGAACAGAGTGGCAGAAAAAAATTCAGTGACTTCCACTGAAAAAAAGTGGCAGAAAAAATTAACTGACTTCCACTGAAGTGGTTGTTGGGTTTTTTACCACAGTAACTGACTGTTTGCATTCCCAGAGTTGTTTACAGCTGCAACAGACCAGTACTTTACTATTTACATCAGATTATTCCAAGAAACAAATTGCCCTTTTTACATTTTGTTTTGCAGCTGCACTCCGTAACTTTAAAATGCACATTAAAAATGAACAAAAATCAGTGCATGACCTAATAGTGTTCAACCTGGATTGCCAATGGTAACTTTACAATAATGATTTATAATTTGAGCTGTCAGACCCAATTTTCCAGGGAATGTAAGTTTGGCTTTGACCTTAACAAACGTAAAGTAACCTGCAATTTTATGTTTAAACTGAGATGGCGGTAGACAGGCAAAAGTTACAGATTGCAGCTTTAACGTTATGAACATTTATTTCCTGTGTTGCACTGGGTACATCTGCCATGACCTGCCATAAATACACACAAAATTATTGGTTACATGCCCTCATATTTTGGGGCATGTATATTGTATATCATATTGTATATTATTAAATAATAAATTATTTTTTCTCTCATAGTTATATACAACATCTCCCTGTGATGTTACCAGCAAATATAAACAGTGTTCAGACTCTAAAATAACATATATACCATATACCACTGGAACTAACACACACATGATTTCAAATATCTGTCATTTTAAAATCTTCAAATTTTCCTTTTATATGAAGAACTATTTTACATCACATTTTTAATAATAGTAATTTAATGCATTTTAACGGCTTTGTACAAACACAAGCCAAGCCTCCCAAAACACCCACCCAATATAAAACTCAAACCTCTGACTCAATTTAATGCGCACACACACACACACACACACAATAAGCATGAGCTGCACAGAGCTGCTCCGTATTTCATCTAATTACTACCACACACACATAAAAGTTCAATTAAAATAAATGTCCTCTTACCTTCCCAGCCTCACAACTGTGATGGTGAGCTCTCTCTCTCCTCTGGTGGAGTCTGCCTTGCACTGTGTGTGTGTTTGCCAGACGTCTGCTCCCGGTTCCTCTCCAACTACAGCGGCGTCCTTGTTCAGGGTCCTGCTCACACTACATCTTTATTCCAACCACTTTTAATTCAGGAGATCTTTATCCAAAAACACAGCATCTCCCTCCTCCTTCTTTCTCCTCTCTCTCCTTTAATTGTCTACCACCTCTTCTCACCCTCTTTTATCTCTCCTGACAGTCTTGGGGCATCCAGGCGTCTGATATCAGCTGTGATATCAGCAAATTCTCACCTGGTGTGGCATCCGTGCCCACCACGAGGAGGTTCGGGGGCTGCTGGTGGTCCTCATCTGTCTGGGACCATTCTACTGTTCTTCTACACTGCAGCCTAAATCTCAGCACCCTCACACTTAACTTTTTTATTCAAGGTGTCTTCTGTGTCTTCATTTCTGCTTCTGTTCCTCAGCTCTGCACTGCAGCCTGCCTCAAGACCGGGGTCTGTTTAAGAAGTCACCCTCTTCCCTTGACTAAACACACCCCCCTCTCAATGCATCCTTTATTAGTTTATTTATTTATCAGTCACTCCTCCCTCCTGCTGGCAGCCCGCAGGTCCGACACCAGCTGATGAAGGGATGCAAGAAAGAAACACAAACCACAGCACGCTCTAATATAATCAATACATTTACACAAACGCCATCTGTACTCATTCTGATGTCAGTCTGATGTCAGTCTGAGTCTTCCACCTGCCCTCAACTTTATCTGCTTTTAAACTGGTCTCTGACAAATTCACCACACTATTCACTATAGAGGAAGATGGAGAGGCAGGTAAAACCCTCACGTCCTCGGCTGCATGGCAGAGAAAGTAATTTGT
>JAZGTK010007706.1:0-19075 GCA_036877625.1 Ambastaia sidthimunki
AGTTTGTTCATTTCACATCTGACCCGGCAACCTATATTTTAAGCGTCCGCAAGATGGCAGAAACGACACCCTCGTGCTCGAGGATGTTTGTAAACAAATCCGTGCGCGCGACGTCACACTGTTCACGCGCTCTTTCTCCCGCGTTTAACACAATTTTACGTATCGTGCAACTTAATGCATTTAAACACCTCCATTGCAGTATTACACTTTCCTTATTGCGACACAATTTTACCTATTTTCCTCAGTTGGTTAAACGTGGAAAGTATGAAGCGTCGGAAAAGTGTCACAAACACCGGAGCCGGTGACTCGGGTGATGCAAGCCCGAAAACTCGGGTACAGATTTGAGGAGGAGGATGACTTTGGAAACTGATGCTATGATATAAATGACATAAAACACTGTTGCTTGTCAAGAAATGCTCTGGTTCGTGTTGTATATTGATCTGTAAATATCCTAACCGGTTAAGACATGATGAAATCCAACATAACTTTTATGTAGAAGTTAAAACCGTAATAATTCACGACATACTTTTAATATCCTCTTATTTTGTAAAACGTCGCCCTTAACTAAAGTTTATTGCATCACGTAGTTGCCAAAACATTTGCAAGTTATCTGTCTTACTTTTAAAGATACCAGATACAATTTAAATCGCTACAAACTTCGTTTTTTATTGTTTTCTGATTAAACACGTTTCATGCAAATGATCAAAGATGTCCCACATCTACTGGCCCCAAACAATAAGTTATGCTGAAGTGATCCACACGCAAAAAGACTTTATATTCAATGCATGCTCCGCAACAGTACATTTAGTCTTACCTTCAAAGCGTTTTTTTCCAAGTCAGTTGATTATATATTCCAGGTTAAACTGGTGCTGTAGTTATTTCTGACACCTTGGCAGATATAGATCGTGCTTCAAAAACAGCAGTTCATGGATTGTCCTTGCACGGTATTCCACTTTTCTGTTTTTACTGTTGTTTACTCGCGTTTACTTACTAAATCCATTCATTGCTTTGCTGAAGTTAATGCACCGGGAGAACAGTGACAATTCAGTGCAACTTGTAGTAAGTCTTACGATCGCGATTCAAGACGCACAGTACTGACAGCGCCTCGCTTTCACTCCCGCTAAGGGTTCGCCCAGGCCACGCCCTCTTTTTGTGGTTCATAACAAGCCCTGACATGCTCATCATCGGGGGCGTGGCGAGAGTGGACAGACACACGGGCCAGTCAAGACAGCACACCCGAGGCAACAGCCCCTCACCCGCCTAGTGTTTGTTTACTCGCAGGCAGCGAGTGTTGCTGTATTGATGCAGTGTACTTAGTGGCGATCTTTGTCTTTTGACAGTCTCCCATTTATAGAAAGCGAGAATTAAAGTTTAGGTTCAGTATTATAGGATGCACATTTTCACAGTGTGTTGATACAGCGTGCATCTGGTGTCTAAAAAATAGTTACAATACATAATGCATTAACCTATTTATATGTATATTTGTACTGTAGTTGTATATTTGCATCTATAATAGGCAGATCGTAGATCCAGACAACTGTGTCGTCAATTTATGACGACATAAATTTCAAACGTGGCACATTTGTTGATGCAAAGTCCCTTTTTGTTTCCATACAGAAAACACGTGAATGTTAAGCCATCATATTTAGTAGAACGTCCATGATCAATTCTAACCCTTAGTACAGCTCTCAAATATTATTAAAATGCTATTTTATGCAATGCACTGGGGTTGGGGGTGACAAAGAGATATAGGTAATGATTATATATTTATCAGCTTAAAAATAACGTTAAATCTGACTTTGTGGTTAATATTTCATGCATCAGAGGGTTAATGTGCTGTAACGTTTCACAGATTGACTAAAATAAAGAATCATATTAACACGTCATAAACAGTCTTGGACAAATACATTAATATCTTGTTTTTCAACATCAAACAATTGCTGATTATATCTTTCACAGCTCTCCTGACAAACCTGGGCAAATAAGTGTATCTTTTTAATTACACTAATTGGGAATTCCCAAATTTCATCCCCTTTGACTTTTGTGGAAGCTTTTGACTGCTTCTGTTGTTCATATGCAGATCAGATGCATGATGGAGAAGCATACATTAGCTAGTTTATCTACTGACCTCCTACCCCATGACAGATGAGGGACACCCACTGTGTACTGGGGAATCCCCAACACAAGTACATGTTTGGACATACAACCCCATGCAGATGGCTGTGGAATGGTTGGTATACATTCTCTTATTATTAAATACTTGTCATTTTACCTGAAATTGAAATTACAAATATAAAATAAATGTTGCACCCTAAAATATATAAACAACTAGTTGTCTATATTGTGGCTCGTTCTGTTGTTGTTTATTATTTATTAGTATTTATTATTAAATGAATATTTATTATGTATTTATTTATAGTTTTTTACCTGTGTGATGTCAAACTACTGAATATATATATATAGTCTGTATTTATATATACGTATAGAATACATATAGACAATAATTCACAGTTGGGACAGGTCATCAGTGATCAACTGTAAAAAAAGTAACATGTTTTCTCTCATTTCACTGTGCTGCCATGAAGCTCAAATGACACAAAAGGCAGTTCTTTCAAGTGTAAACAACTTTTCCCTTTACTCTAGTGTTCCAGTGTCTGCATTACCACTGCAAACAATCTGCTTATCTATCAAAGTTCACTACCTGGAGATAGAGCTGGACTTCTAGAAAGAATCGATTGTTTTGTGTGCACATCTCCATGTGACTCTGTAAAGGCTACAATCATTACCACAATTGTTACCATAACAAAACACGCACGTGGGCATGAGTATAAAGACACGAGAGTAAAGCTAAAGTATACTGTCTCAATGACATCATCCTTTACTTGACCCCTCCCCCCAAACGCTCATGCACGATATCTGATAAACCTACATACTGTCTACATACACACTTCTCCTCAGTTTTCACATATTACTTTCATTGCTGTCTCCTTAATTGTCTGGTAAACAGCCCCTGTTGGAGGAAAATTAGGTGGCACATGACGGCAGCTGACACCTTTTCTAAGGTAATGAGATGGTGGTGAGAGACAGGCTAAAGAAAATGACCTGCAGGTAGTACAGACAGGTCTGTATAGCTGGAGCAGATTGTGTTTAGCCCCCCATTTATGTGTTCATCAATAGTAGTCATAAGTCAGAGTGGCATGTTTCATGAATATGAAGGACGATTTTAATGTCAGAGATGACCTCAAAATAAGGCAAATTTTCAATAGACAAATATTAACCATTTTTATCAGCCAATTATCATTTAATTGTAATTACATGACATTCAATGGTTATTAAACATTAATGGTAATGGTGATCGATTGATTTAAAATATCTGTATTGATAAAAGATAAAAGCAATAATCATTAAAACCATAATAATAAAAAATAAAAAAATATAAATTGTATAACTGTTTATGTTTTGTTTGTTTTTTTACCAAAGAAAACAGAAGTGAGAGAACTGGCAATAGAAACAGCTCAGTCACATTCTTGAGTGTTTACACTGATAATTGTTTAAAGGAAAGGAACTAATACAGCATGTTCCTCTGTCACGAGTATGTTTCACTTGTAACCACATTCAGTTGTTGTTATCCGCCGCGCCATGGCACATATATTACATACTGTACCTCTGCCTTCAGTCAGCTCCAATTAAAGTGGGTCACCCTAAAATAAAACAAATGATCAGGCTGGGAAGAAACTAGATGCAAGATTCTAGCATTGAGCTCTTTATATACAAATGCATTTTGAAAAGCTTTGAAATACTCTGCTTCAGAATTATAAAACATAAAACACTTAAAAAACGGTTGTTTTAAAATTGGCTCCTGAAACCTATAACAGGTGTCACGTTCATCGGACTGAGATATAAAGCACATTGTCCAAGTGACGGTCAATTGCACTGGGTGGAAAGGCTATAGTGATGTCAGAGCTGCTGAAGGCATTACCTCATCTCCATCATCACGGATCATTTCACACATGGTTGCAAGCTGAGGCACAGGGAGAGCAGTATTAATGGGTTTGGGGATGGGGAGGTGGGGGCCAGCTGTTGCCATCATGACCCCGTGTGACACTCACAGTCCCCAAACAATGGCTTGTTGATGTAAGGTATTTTTAACACAAAGTGAAGGAATGTTATAGTCAAATCATGTTTATGCACTGTGGAATTTCCCATACCAGAGTTCCATTCGGCTGACTAGACAGGAGAGCGCTGCCCTTCGTATGCAGTCAACTTGTTCAATTTCACAGTCATTTGTTTTGTACAAAAACATATTGGATGTTGATGGCTACTTATGTTAAAATGAAAGTTCACTCAAAATGGAAAATGTCAACCTGTCATTCCAAACTGACTTTGTTTTTCTTTGAAGCATAACAGATGTTTAGTAGAATGTACTTTTATGCACAATGACAACTGATTGTCATCATTTACATGAACCAAAATTAGTAGATGCTTTAATTGTACTGTCCATTGTTATTTGATCTTATTTTATGGCATGGACTGTAATGTTGACAAATGAAACCTTATTGTGAAGTGTTACAACTATGCCCTAAAGATTTTATTTACCAGTGGATAGATTTTGTTAACTAATAAATATCAGGATATTTCAAATGCAAAACCAAATAAAATTATCATTTCATATGTCAATACATTTTGCTATTATAGCGCTGCATGTAATTTGTATATGTATTATATAGGTTAAATAGTGCTGATCACATTTCTTCTCTCTTCAAACGTATGGAACCTCAGTCACTTAATGTAACAGGCAATACGATGACTCATTGTCCCCTGTGATACAGTGCTGAAACTCGTGCACCTTTTCATTATCTCCCCTGAGCTCTCTTGTTGCTAATTGTTGGAGTGTCACAACAATTAGGTCATTGCTGAGTTTGTGTTTACACAACCCAGCGATGCAACGGCCGGAACCCGACACGCTTGATCCTCTGGTCAAGACATCGGGTCGGTGCAGAACTGTTTATCTAAGAAACGGGCAGAGGACCGTCCGCTGCATTATCAAGCTTGTGTTTAAAGAGCAGAAAGTGATGCCATCTTTCTTACATCACCTGCTCTGAGCTGGATCAAGTTGCTCACCCTTATCAAATGATACACAGGTCTTGGTTAGTGGACAGTGTTTACTTGGTTACGCTTGTGTATATAATCAGTAGTCTGTCCATTTAGCAATGGTTTAGGTGCAAATAAATATGTTTTTCTAAATCCTTAAGCATTTAACGTTATTAGATTTTTTTATACACCTTATTATCATGATTTATTTATTAATCAAAGAACACTGCAGTACTAGAAAACCCATTTGTAGTCTAACAATCAACCAACAAGGTGGTTTTTAAACGATTTTCAACCAATTAGACAGTGAGCTACTGGACTCCTAGCAACAACTTTTCTTATTCTTTAGTGGGCTTTGCTGCAGCCTCTTTAAGCAGCTTGCATGTGGCAATAACATGCATGAGGAGGGCAGTCACCCGCTGAGATAGATGATCGGGATGAAGCTGCCTGGAGAGGGACAGAAATGTGCTTGTTTTGCTCTCACATGTTCGTCTGCCCGGAAACAGTGTTGCCTCGACAGCTGCGACTGGAGAAGCGATTGGTCGCGAGGCCGCAGTTCAAGCATCGCGCGCTGCTCCGGGACTTTCTTTCAGGGAGCGCGTGCGTCAAACAACACGAACATCAAGACGCATCGCTCAGCTGCGCGTTTGCCTCGCAACGCCTTAGTGTCGTAATATGAAAGTGCATTAAACATTTAAATGTCTCAGGAGCTCGTACGGCTCGACAGGCTTATAAATTAGAGCATTGCAAATATTACGAGTTGTAAATTGTGTATTGCATACCAAATATGTTAAGCAGTTTTGGACGAGCATTATTTGCTCGAATAGGTTTTTATAAATAGTATTTAAACAGGTTATATGGCCTACTGTTAGAGCCATATAAAATAGATATTAGTCAATTAATAACGGGTCCGTTTGATCAGCGACATAATCAGAGATATAAATCTGGATTTTATTTTAATCTGATTCGAGAATTCAAATATAACCTAGACATACATGAATCATATTATGACATGTATTACGAATTATCCTAACACCATCTATAATACAACATTTTATGAATCTGTAAATGACGCCCTATATGCTATAATCAACGTTTATCTGTCGCCCTCTGCCGACCAGCTATAGAATCACCGTTTCAATCTCGAATAGATCCATTAAGAGACAAAACAACTATATTTTTATTTCTCCGTAGTTTTACAGACATGTAGATTTAATGTAAAACTGTAATGTTAGCATTACAAAGCTAACTTTACATAAACTTTACCTGATTTACAAGCATTTATCCTTTCCAGTATGGCCTTTGTAGCAGCTAATAAAATGCAGTGGGGCAGTGCGTCCAGTTCTGGGATTAAAGAACTGGGAATGTTCTTTAGAAGAGATGACTTTCAGGATGTTTGAGAGATTCCTCGCGTTATCCAAACTGGCTACTGTACTGCTCATTATTTGTTTGGGATTTATTTGAGGGATGCTGTTGCCATGTTAACATCCTATAATGAAGATTTTACACACAGTGGGCGAGCCTTTAACTCACCAATTTCTACTAGCTATTAACTAGTTAAAACAATGTATAACAGAGTAGTTCTTGTACTACTTATATTTTAAGTTGCAAATCAAAGGAAAACTGAACATTCAACAGAAAAACCACACATCTTGTATATGTCAAACCCATGTATGAAATATGTAGTTCTTCAACGAAGAGATATTAACACAACCTTCTTTTTGGGTTTTGAGTACTTTAGTGTCTCCACGTTACTCTCACACACTCTAGTGTTCTGGAGCCGAATTGCAGGAATTTAATTATGGGCCACTGCATCACGATAGAGGGGAATACGGTGTGTAGAGTAAGATATAAATGCACTTATAATGAACAACATCTTCAACTATTTTAATTCAGTATATCTATTTATTGGTCTAAAAGGTGAAATACTATATTTTAGTTTCTTATTTACAAAATATCAGATCTAAATATTTCAAACGTGCTTGTTCACCCCTTTCATTCATCATGAGGTGGACCAGCTGTCGCCTGGCAGCCGAGACAGTCAGACAGATGCGAGGAAGCGGTCAGTCTGTCCTGCAGAAGTGCCACATAATCAAATAAACGAAAGGTAGGATTCAGTTCGTCTGTTTTATTCACTTATTTCTTATTCAGTCCAAAATAGTGTAATTATGCTAATGTAATATTTTTTTTTTACAACTATGTTTACCAGGCTTGTTAACTTCCCAGCTGTTGCCCAGTTCAATATCAGTCAGTCCCTACAAGCAATACACCGATATTGTGAGTGGTAGTATATCTCTAACTTTATAAACTATGATAGTCTATGTGGCTTATGTTGTGGAAGATAACACTGAGATCTACACAGTTTAAATAAATCAATTTAAGCAGCTAATCGGTTAGCTAGCTTATTGTGATTTGGTGACACATATGCTGTATTGATACTGATTCTTTAACACTATTAGGTTGAATATGGCTGTACTGAACAGAAATAATTGTGTTTTCAATGAAATTATACCTGTCGCTGTATTTATGGAAGACAGCTGTATTTGTGTATCATTCACAGGTGTTTTTGAGACTCACAGGCAGGTGTTGGTCTGATGGCTAAAGACCCGTTAGCAGAAGCTGGACTTAATTTCGATGAACTCAACAAACTGCGGGTGCTTGAGCCCGAAGTGAGCCAGAAAACCACAGAGCTCAAAGAAGAATGCCAGGAGTTTGTTGACAGTGAGTTTGTGTTAAGTTAAATGTGCAGAACGAACAGCATTTATTTTGGAAAGAAAGTGTTCAGTATCTATCAGTTTCACTGCAAAAAACAATAACTGTTCCTTTGTTTCTAAAAACAGAGATCGGCCAGTTTCAGAAAATCGTAGGTGGGCTTATTGAGCTTGTAGATGAACTGGCAAAAGAAGCAGAGACCGAAAAAATGAAGGTATGTAGAAAATAAATCTCGGTTAACATTTGTGTTTAGCTCTTTCAGAATACATGACTGTCTATTATTTAGGCCATCGGTGCAAGAAACTTGTTAAAATCGGTTGAAAAGCAACGGGAAGCCCAACAGCAACAGCTTCAAGCTCTGACAGCAGAAAAGAAGATGCAACTGGAGAGGTACGCGATTCTGTTTGACCTGTATTCACTTATACTGCGTCTAATGGGTGATCAATAATCCATTTGTGCTCTACAATTATGACTGTGAGAGTATAAACGTTTTTGTTTTGCAGGTATCGAATAGAATATGAAGCTCTACAAAAAGTTGAAGCTGAACAGAATGAATTCATTGACCAGTTCGTGCTGCAGAAATGAAAGTTCTCTATCCCACATTTTTCCAACATCTTGTTTATTGGACGGGAAAAGTGATGCATCCGATACACTTTGACTTCCTATTAAATGCTGGTTCCCAAACTAAGTTAATTCAATTGACCAGTTATCGGGTGACAACAGATGCCTGTTTCAGCCACAACCTCCAGCTCTTTCTGTTAATGCTGAGTGACTTTGTACGGCCAGTTCCTGAAGGCACACTTGTAATCTTTCCAGCCATATGATCATAACCTCAGATGTATATTTGTATACAAAGTAAGTTATTTATACTATTTATATCAGAAAATTACTTTATAAATGCAATCTTTTTTTTACAACAGGGAATTACAGTATTTGCATGTTACTGTAAGTAATTCCATCATGATACAATATCTTGAAATAAATATTTTTTGTTTGATCTGTTTTAACTGCTGTTTGATTTCAACCCAGCAATAGTTTTACTTGATCAGATCCTCATGGCATTTTTAATACTTGTTCAAGGGACCACACCAGAAATATTTTGCAAAGAAAATGCAGAAATTCTAGACTTTGGTTGGACAAATAGTGCATTCATTTATTATTTGTTTATATCTTCATGTTTAAATAAGATGTGCTCACTTAAAATGTGACAGAATTAAAATATTAAAATTGTGCAATTTGCAAAGGCTACATGCAATTTTCACAGATGCTTAATAGAGGTTTATTTCAAAACTGAATCACATTTAGAAATGACTAGCATTAATAAATACATCCAGCCTTGTACACATTCATCAAATTAACTGGAATGTGACGTCTGCTATGGAAGTAACAAACTGGCATCTATCTTTGTTTCTTGGATTTTGAGGAAGCTTTTCCACTGGAAGACGTTGAGTTATATGTAGAGCTGATGAGCATTGTGAACAAAATCATGACAGGGATGACAAGATATGGAGCATAAATAGACACAAGGGTCAGACGTTCCTGTTGAGTTTGTGGACCTGGATGTGGCGTCAGAGGAAAGTTGTGGAAAATAATATAACTTAAAATGGGGACAAGAGTAGTGGCCACATGAACAGAATAAATCATTGCTGGAGTTCTGATCCATTTGCAGCCACCTATTAAACAAACAAGTGAGAACAATGTAACTATTGTACATAAATTAAGGCCTTAAGGTAATTACTGTCATTCACGAAATCAGTGATTCCCACCAACAGATGTCACCACCGTGCCATGCAAAACTCACGATTTAACAAATGATTAACGCAGTTATCTAATAGTAGTTGGACTACAACTAACCCTTTAGGAAGGCGTAAGCTGCAACTGGGAAAAAGGGCAACTGTACAAGAGCCTCGCAGAACACAAACGATTTGAACCACACAGGTGGATCCAACACCATTGGGTCCTTGAATTCGGCAGCATACCACTCCAACACGTTCCTCAGCTGTAAAGCATGATCGTGCATGTTTATTAACAACCTTTACATAGATATTATAAGCCTGTTAATTAAAGTGACATGCGAGCGCAACAGTGCAGCGCAAAGTTCAAACCTACCTGCGGTGGATACACGTGTGCAGGGAGTAAAGCCTGAAGATCAATCATCAGCGTAATTGGAATGTGCGACGCAAAATAAACGAAATAAACTATTTCTAAGATACGTAGAAACATTTTGATATTTTAAAAAACGTCAATTGTAACGATTTCAGCAGCTCCACTAATCTGAGACTCCAGCAGCAGCCACCAGCGGTCAGTGTAAAATAGCGTGTTGCTCCTCCGTTTCTCATTGGTCTTTCAGTTCGTGTCGTCCTGCTCTTTTCTCTTCTTATTGGTCCATCTGCTGAAATAGGCGGATTTCTGAGTGCCCATTGGCTAATACTCTTGGGGCGTAACAGTAAAATCCAACCCATACAAAAATGAGCATGGTAACTAGTTTCCGCCAAAACAGCATATATACTAGAGTAAAACTATGTTTTACTAACTTGCTATTAACCACTAATATTGTCATCCATAAAAGATAAATGACTGAAAGCTACTCATGCTGTTTTACTAGTTATAATAATTGTAGTAAATATGGTTGCCATAGCAAACTGTTGTAAGGTTAATTTAAGTCTTAAGGAAAATCACATATCGCTAAAAATGATCTAATGATTGTTAAAATAATAAATTCTTATTACAATAATATTTATCATTTACATTATATTACATTTACTTGTATTTATTTGGCAGGCGTTTTTATCCAAAGCGACTTACAGTGAATTCAAGGTATACATTTTTATCAGTACCTGTGTTCCCTGGGATCGAACCCAAAACCTTTGCGCTGCTAACGCAATGCTGTACCAGTTGAGCTACAGGAACACCATATTACTATCAGCTACAGTATTGTAAATTATAATATAACTTTAAAGTATGTTCTTTAAAATTCACACAATTTCTGCAAGCTTTTATTTGAAATACTAATATTTGGTGATTAGAGTTATGTAGGTTCTTATCAGATCCTATAAAAAATTAAAAAATACTATTTTACTATTAAAGTCTTTGAGTTATTTGTTGGGTGAAAGAAGCAGTTGGTAAGTTTTCTTCAGGGTTCATGATCCTTTGGTTGTCAACGTCCACATAATCCTGTAACATATTTATAATATCTTATCACTTGTCTGTAAGACAAAGGTGTGAAGATTTCATAACGAATCAGGACCTCACATAACTCACCCCGTCACTTTCCACAATATTTTCCAAGATCCTGACAATGTCTGTAAACGAGGGTCTGGATGTGTACGGATCCAACCAGCAGTCCTGTATGATCTGTTCTCTTCATTGTTAAATAGAACATTATTTCCATTAAGTATTAAAAATGAAGATTTGTTAAGCAAAATTAAGACTGAAATGTGCTTATATTCTCACATCTCTGGGCGGCATGTGTTGGGAACAGTGTTCTTATATCCAGCACAAATATTGTACACTACTTCCTCAGATGAGTTTAGATTTGAATAGGGCAAGGTGCCTGTAAAATATAAAATTCAGTATTTGTTACTGGTCTATCAAGCCAACAAAAGACTTATAAATGAAGAGTTAATTAAAATCAATTAAAAATACAAATATCTTGTGAACGGTTTCTTACCAAACATCTGCATTTCCCACAGCACGATACCAAATGCCCAGACATCGCTACTAAAGCTATAGTAGTTGTTTCTGAAGTATTCGGGAGGGTACCAGCGCAGAGGTACTCGCTCCTAAAAGACCACATTAACATTGAATACAGAAGAGGAGGATGCTGGGTAAGAACAGTTCAGGAACAAGAACAGTTCATGAACAGTTGGGATAAGTTCACCTTGTGCTGCTTTTTTCTACTGCTGCGTCTGCTTCTCATGCGGGTCAAATCTCTGGCCAGGCCGAACTCTGTTACCTTCACCTCCCATGGGAAACGGCTCACAAGGATGTTTCTCAAGGCAAGGTCACAGTGCACCACCTGGATGACCCCCAGAAAAGTGTTCAAAAATCATTCTTTCCATTCTGAAATTGATCCATTATGTTTATGTTGTAAACAGAAGATGGTTAAAAGATGGTCAATTCAAAGAATAGCTTTATTATGCGTGTATGTGTGTGTTAGAAGGTGAGACCATTTTGGAGCGTAAATGTTCCATGGCCAGGGCGATGTGGTAGGACACGATGGTAAATTGGCTTTGCAGTTCGGAATCGGTGCTCAGTTGCTCCTTGTTTTTCTGAACAAAACTGCGCAGAGTGCCGTAGCTCATAAACTCCATAATCAGCATATACGGCTCTGGGGAAACAGACACTGTTTTGGTAATACAACGGAAATGGCTACGTTATTAGTGCAGGTTTGACTTTGAAAGAAAGGTGAGGCGGCTCTCCTGTAGTACTAGTAGTGTTACTCTTCTTAATCAGAGCAGATGCAGGGTTAAAGAGGAAAAAATACCACAGACCAGCAACCATACAGAATACCTTAGCAACCACCTGGCTTTGTCTTAGCAACCACTTAGAATGTCTAAGTTACTTTATTTCTACACCCTGGCAATCATCCACACTCCAGCATTGTGAGGGCAAGTTTTGAAAAGACAACAATAACACATTTTCTCTAGACATTTTTCATTGTTTAGCTCCAAGTAATAGTATATCAATTACAGGAATATTTAATCCCTATAATCGTCCATAAACATTATATGGAGTTACTTTCTTACCACACCTTATCACCTTGGGCTTGCTCACCACTATCTGTTGGCTTAAGATGTTCAAAATCAAAACCTATTGTGAAGAGTGCTGTGCATATCAAATGCCTTTACCTAATACAAAAGCAGAGCACGATACAGCCGTCTTACCCTCTGTTGTATTCCAGTCCAGTAGCTGCAACACATTTTTATGATATGCCAGCTTTCTCATAATAGACACCTCATTTTCTATCTGCTTACTGGTGATACCTGCAGATGACAGCGTGTTAAGCCTGCAGGCTCACTGTAAGTTCACACATTTTGATAGAAACAATACTGAGATTTTCAGTATGCATTCAAATGCATGAGATGGTAGTGAAATATCAGCTGTTTTACCTTCTTTTGCAATTTTGCATGTGACCAGCGAGTGACCTTTACAAGTTCCTCTTATTATTCTGGCTTTGTAGAAAACTCCTTCTTTTCCCGCCTTTATGAGCTGAATAAGACTCAGGTCTGATTTTGTGAACCGTGGAAGCTAAAGATCATTTCCTCAAGTTATGTGTTTGGACATATCACAGTCATAATTCGTCACATTTTCTTATGGCTATGCAATTTTACAGTATATAAACACACTAATGTATTTCTACAGTAAAGCTGTAATAGTTTGTACTGTTTAATCTGGTATGTCGTTTAAAGATAAAGAGGCTGATATTCATCTAAGACGTGTACTGTACCTCTTGAGGAGGCTTCCAGGGTAATCGGCTGCTTGTCTTGGTTTGCTGTCTCTGTAATGGATTTTCAGAGGAACGTTCCGGTGGTTCAGGATTGTTCAGGACGGTTGGAGACTGTAAAGGAGGAGAATCTTGGGAAGGAACTTGGAAGTTCACATTTGGTCTCGTCTGACTCAGCGTCTGTATGATCTTCTTCATTGACCGATACCTTAAACCAGAAACTAACTGTAAATATGGTGCTTATTTATATTTAATGATAAATGTCAATACTACTGCAAAATTTAACAAAATATTTCTGTACAATGAAATAATACAAAACTTCACAAAAACAAATGTACTTAAATATTTTTAAATATGTAATAATATATGTAAGACATATACATAAAAGATATGTATAATGTATATACGTATAATGTATATACGTATACATTATACACATAAGAATATACAATAAATATGATATATTTAATACATGTATAATATACAATAATATTACTTATATTTTATATATAATAAAAAATACTTTTTTAGGCCAAGGCATCCAAACAGAATGATGAAGAAGATGGTAACAGCATAGACACAGATTAGAACGATGTGTTCAGTGTTTAGTCCTGTAAATGAGAGATAAAGATGTCATCTAATGGCCATCAAAGTAAAATAAACCACATAACCAGTGTGTTCACGTGAGGACAAGCAAGAACTTCACTTTCCACATACTTCAAACTAAATTGACGTTATGCACTTAAAATAGTATAATATAAAACTAAGTAGTAAGTACTCACTGATTGGCTCTGAATTCTCCATAATGAACCAAAAGCATCACATATTGTTTCTCTGAGCTTTTTTAACAGAAAAAGATACAGACATCACCGTTTCAGTTTATTTTTAAAATACACAATTGGAGTAATGATAAAAAGAAAACTTAAGACCAAACATGCTAACGTACCATCAAATATCCATATCACATTTTTAACTTTATAATAATTGAGACTACAAAACAAAAACCTGAAAAGCAAACACGCAATGCTTCGCTCACCTTTTAGAAAAAAATAAGTAACACAACAGGTTCCGTCAACCCTAAATCTGAAATCATTATTTAATGCAGACCATTTTCTAACCTTTTTCTGCTTGAGAACTCAACCTTACGAGCTTGTTTGAAGACCACTAAGGCTTAGGTGTTCATCAGAGCAACAAGCCACAATTCTAGACTGCAGCTCTTGTGGTTTAGAGCAGAATTCTATAAGTAGCACACAATGCAGCTTTGTGCACTTCCTGAGTAAAGCATGCTAGCCTCCTGTATAAAACGTATTGTGGCCTACCAAACACACACGTATGAATGAGTGATCATAATTGTTGCTATTTTAGTTTGCATATGTCACCCAAGGGGGAAAAAAACTATGGAAATAATTAGTTAATCAAGAAGGGAGAGTTATTAGGTTATTTAAAATGTCAAATGTGGCTTGAATTAATGCAAGCATGTCAGACTGACGGTACTGGACAACGGGGGTGGGGGGGGGGTTGTGGTTTCCTCTTTGTTGTTTAAGGAAACAAATCATTGACTACAGTCATGCACATCAAATATTCTCTTTTGTAAATCTTTGTGCAAAAGTAAAGACACTCATGTGTTTGGCTGCATTTAATTTGTATCATGAATAATTGTTACAGTTCAACAGTATCACTCCATATACAACTACAAGTACATTTGTACAGTTCATTTTCATCTGCTTATTTACAAAACATTTATGTACATGTCAGTGCAATGTCGATTTTATTCTTTAAACAACACTTTACAAAATAATGTTCATTAAATTATTACATCTCATCAAAATTAATTTAACAAAATTATGACCAACAACGTAGACAGACGCACATCAGTAGTTCATTGCACTACTTGAAAAATAATATAATTTTGCCAAATTAATAAATTATCCCTGTATCAAAAAAAAAATTCTAGTGTTATTGTAGCCGTATGTAATTGTAATGTAGCTTTCAGTTGACCTAAAGGCAAACATTTATAATTTAAAGTGAAGCCAGATTTCAAATTGAACTCTTTACTTTAATTTTCAATTTTGAATATCCGTTTGTTTAACATTAAATATCTAAAATAGTTTACAGTTCATTTATCATTTGCATTAATTATGATGATTATAATTGGCTTACAGTAATACAGTTGTGTGGATATCACCAACATTTGTTTTTTTTTCTGACAGGGATAAAACCTTTCTATGATGACAAACATTTAGTCAGAATATCCATGACATGGAAAATGTTAAGTACAGCAGCAAAATGGCTATGGGTGTTTTTCCCAGTGATTTCTAATAGTATCATTCCCACCTACAAGAGGAGGTCATTCAGTTGATGAGAAATAAGAGCAATTTGATATTTCGTACATATTTTCACAGTGGCAATAAAGGTTAGGTTGGTTTTCAAGAGTCACTAAGGAAATGCTACTATTAACCTGAAACACCCCCCAACACAGACTGTTCATCTGTGTGTTCATCTCTAAAAGCAAAAGTTGTGACATTTTTGTTGTGAAAAGACACTTTCAGATAACACTGTTCATACAACAGATCTTTTGCTCTCCAATAGAACTCAATGGTTCCCCAACAACTATGTACATGACCGTTTGAAACTTTGGCTTGGACATGTTAAGTTGCCTTTGTGAGAAAATCTGGTAGGTGATCATCAGGAAAGCAAAGTAAAAAGCTGTGCGTTAAACTGCACTATTGTTGAGATTAACTGACGTTTGTTCTGAGTCAGTAAATGAAGGTGAAAGCCCTCGATTAAGCAAAGTGACCTACTGCATTAAAAAAACTCAATGATAAAAAAATAACTTGTTATAAAAAAATAAAACAATAACTAAATAGGATTATGAGGATAAACAAGATGGTTGAAGCCTGAAAACAGTTTAAATAAAAACAAAATTAAAAAAATATAGTATATGCATAATTTGGCAGCGATGTAGTTGGGAGGATATTTTATTTTAAGTAAAATTAAATATTAAGGAACTGTTGTAAGAATCGAATTTGAAAATTGAATTTCAACTGCCCTCCAGGAAACTAATACTGTCATGCTGATTTTCTATTAGCAGTTGGCTGATGTGAGGTAGCGTTTGAAAATTACTGGAAAAATTACTGGAAAAAGTCAGAAGCTAACTATGACACAAAACAAAACACAAAACAAAACAAAACAAAAAAACCTTTAGAGAAAATTTTAGGGCTCTTTAAATATATCTGAGATCAATGCAATCTTCAAACTCAGTTTCCTAATTATTTTAATTAGGAAAATGTTTTAACAGAAGCGTAATCTCTTCTTCGATATAAATGCAATTACTTTTTAAATATTATTTTCAGATTGCCCATGTGAACTGCAACCCAAAAGAATATCCAGTTTGGCCTGCCTGATAATGGTAAAATCAAGGGGTTTGGCTAACTTTCAGGTCCAGTACTACATTACCTGCTTGGCAACAATGACAAAATAGCTACAGTTCTTCACACATTCAGATGTTGCCTCACAGTCTAACTGAAGTGTCGGGTACCTGTAATCTGAAAGCACAGTCTGTAGTGGAATCACACCAGTCCACCGATATTTTGTGCTTTCATAAATGCCGGTCCCCTGGGGCAGCGCTGCAGTTTTATCATCCTCACCGCACTGGCACGCTGACGGACTCCCCTAGTGTCTTTGAAGAATGTGGAAGAGCACGACATCACTGCAGTACGCAGTACTTCTTATAGTCAGATTCAAAGTCTTCGTCCATGCTTGTGGTGTCTGCCATCTTCTTCCCCTCAGTTTTGGGCAGAAACTGTGAGTAGTTCACTCCCTGCTGCTCGTAGAACAGGATGTAAGCTGAATCTGTGTCGATCTCGTCCGAGTGAACTTCCTGGAGAGGAGACATGAAACGGTGTTGCTCAATACTTTGTCGTCTGAACATCTTCCATCTGTAAAGATATATCTGTGTTTTCTCTCTCTGCAGAAAGCCGCAGAGAGCCCAACAATGAAAGTGTCTGAGATGTCAGAGAATAAGCACAGCAGAGTGGGATCTTACCTTGCAGCTGCTGTCGTTGTAACAGTACCATTTTTCGTTGGGGTTTTTGGCATAAGTCACATAGTGTCCCCCTCCCATGATTCCTGAATGACACTGAAACAAAAACAATCATTTGTGTCACAAAGGCAGTTCACAACAGAAATAGTTTCGGAGCAGTTCAGACTTGTTGTTGTATGTAAAATGTTTAATTCTAAAATGTTTAGAATTACATTTACACAAAGCGGCGATCTAATAGTTATTTTATTTTGTATAGCCGCACAGGGATGTTTTAATTATTGTGAATATCTTACAAAATTATAAATCAAACTGTTGTCATTGTCAGAATAAATATTACTGAAACTGCTGGTCACGTTGTGTTCGAAATATCAGGTACTTGACATTACTTTCTTGTTTGTAGAACTGCTAAATAAAGCAGTTAGACAAAAAGGAAGCGATTTGCTAAACTGGGGCATCTAATTGCATTTTGGAATTTACCATCTAACCAACTTCTCTTAATAAACTGTGGATTTCTGTTTTTAGAAGAATTTCTAATCACAATATACAGATTTATGTAATGAAAAAGTACATGACTAACACTTACCGAGATTGCATATAAATTGTACAAGGGCTCCAGGCAGATGTCATTTCTTTGGTGAGGGGTGTCCAGATCTGTGATGCCCTCTGAGTGTCCATTACTCTGACTGCTGTCTTGTCCCAGTCCATTCACCATGATGACATCACAATCAGTGCTTGAGGCGTCCAATGACCAGGAGTCTTGCATGTTTGCGTCAGACAACATCACAGCCCCCTGATTCTCCCCATCTGTCCCCTGCTCAGGCTCCATCTCGCTCTCCTTGCTGCTTATGACACTGCTGTCCAGGTTTTCTTTGCTGTTGGAGAGCCGATGTCTACTGCCCAACTGGGGCAGACGCAGGCGACCCTGTTTACGCCCTGTGTTCCTGGGGCTGCTTCCAGGACTGCTGTTTCTGCTCAGTGGGCTGCCCACCCTTCTGATAGAGCACGGTGTGCCTGGAACAACAAGAGAATCTTAAGTAATGTTCAATTGAAAGGTCAGCAGGGACAGAGAGTGAGCGAGAGAGAGAGACAGACCTCTGCCGGATGTTGGAGGACTGGCCACAGTGGTAGTGGAGATGGTGGATGCAGAAGAGTCTACTCTCTCCAGTCTCTGGAGCTCCTCCACCAGACTGTCACTTTGGCTCTGCAGGCTCTGCATGCTGCCCATGTTCTGAGAGACCTCTCGTGGGGCCAGGAACGCACAGGGGTCAAAGCTTTCTCTTGGAAACTTCACAATCTTCTGAGACTTGATCCAACGACCGTTGACAAACTGGAAGCGTTTTAAATGAACAATCTGTAAAAGAACATAGACAGACAATTAAAACCAACTCATGGTAGATGTGGTCTCAAAACAATTATGGCTTAGAATAATCACTAGATTTCAAAGTTTGTCAGAGTAGTCTCAGAGTCATCAGAGTTTTGATGATCAAAACTATATCAAAGCAGCAAAATAGCACATATGAGAAATCAGAGATGTTCCTGACCAGGACAGGGGGCAGCCTCCAGAGGTCCAGCTTCTTGGTGGCCAGGCGATGGGTCTTGCACTTGGAGCAGTAGTAGAGCTCATCTTCTCCCAACTCCTCTTCACTGGTGAAGGCTTTCAGACAGCTGTCCAAACTTATGGGTTCTGCTTGGGCTCGTCGACTCTGCTCGACACTGGGATGTTCTTCCACTATCTGTTCAGCAGACACAAACGTTTGCAGTTAACTGCTTGACTGCTGTTTTAA